>CM059428.1:179473562-179587856 GCA_030390025.1 Squalus acanthias | reverse complement strand
ACCTGCGCTGGGAGTGTCTGATGGGACAGTGTAGAGGGAGCTTTACTCTGTATCTAACTCTTGCTGTACCTGCCCTGGGAGTATTTGATGGGACAGTGTAGAGGGAGCTTTACTCTGTATCTAACCCGTGCTGTACCTGCCCTGGGAGTGTTTGATGGGACACTGTAGAGGGAGCTTTACTCTGTATCTAACCCATGCTGTACCTGCGCTGGGAGTTTCTAATGGGAGAGTGTAGAGGGAGCTTTACTCTGTATCTAACTCTTGCTGTACCTGCCCTGGGAGTGTTTGATGGGACAGTGTAGAGGGAGCTTTACTCTGTATCTAACCCGTGCTGTGCCTGCCCTGGGAGTGTTTGATGGGACAGTGTAGAGGGAGCTTTACTCTGTACCTAACTCTTGCTGTACCTGCCCTGGGAGTGTTTGATGGGACAGTGTAGAGGGAGCTTTACTCTGTATCTACCCCATGCTGTACCTGCGCTGGGAGTGTTTGATGTGACAGTGTAGAGGGAGCTTTACTCTGTATCTAACCCGTGCTCTACCTGCCCTGGGAGTGTTTGATGGGACAGTGTAGAGGGAGCTTTACTCTGTATCTAACTCTTGCTGTACCTGCCCTGGGAGTATTTGATGGGACAGTGTAGAGGGAGCTTTACTCTGTATCTAACCCGTGCTGTACCTGCCCTGGGAGTGTTTGATGGGACAGTGTAGAGGGAGCTTATTCTGTATCTAAACCGTGCTGTACCTGCCCTGGGAGAGTTTGATGTGACAGTGTAGAGGTAACTTTACTCTGTATCTAACCAGTGCTGTACCTGCCCTTGGAGTGTTTGATGGGACAGTGTAGAGGGAGCTTTACTCTGTACCTAACTCTTGCTGTACCTGCCCTGGGAGTGTTTGATGGGACAGTGTAGAGGGAGCTTTACTCTGTATCTAACCCATGCTGTACCTGCGCTGGGAGTGTCTAATGGGACAGTGTAGAGGGAGCTTTACTCTGTATCTAACTCCTGCTGTACCTGCCCTGGGAGTGTTTGATGGGACAGTGTAGAGAGAGCTTTACTCTGTATCTAACCCGTGCTGTACCTGCCCTGGGAGCGTTTGAAGGGACATTGTAGAGGGAGCTTTACTCTGTATCTAACTCTTGCTGTACCTGCCCTGGGAGTGTTTGATGGGACAGTGTAGAGGGAGCTTTACTCTGTATCTAACCCGTGCTGTACCTGCCCTGGGAGTTTTTGATGAGACAGTGCAGAGGGAGCTTGACTCAGTATCTAACCCGTGCTGTACCTGCCCTGGGAGTGTTTGATGGGACAGTGTAGAGGGAGCTTTATTCTGTACCTAACTCTTGCTGTACCTGCCCTGGGAGTGTTTGATGTGACAGTGTAGAGGGACCTTTACTCTGTATCTAACCCGTGCTGTACCTGCGCTGGGAGTGTCTGATGGGACAGTGTAGAGGGAGCTTTACTCTGTATCTAACTCTTGCTGTACCTGCCCTGGGAGTGTTTGATGGGACAGTGTAGAGGGAGCTTTACTCTGTATCTAACTCTTGCTGTACATGCCCTGGGAGTGTTTGATGGGACAGTGTAGAGGGGGCTTTACTCTGTACCTAACTCTTGCTGTACCTGCCCTGGGAGTGTTTGATGGGACAGTGTAGAGGGAGCTTTACTCTTTATCTAACCCGTGCTGTACCTGCGCTGGGAGTGTCTGATGGGACAGTGTAGAGGGAGCTTTACTCTGTATCTAACTCTTGCTGTACCTGCCCTGGGAGTGTTTGATGGGACAGTGTAGAGGGAGCTTTACTCTGTATCTAACCCGTGCTGTACCTGCCTGGGAGTGTTTGATGTGAAAGTGTAGAGGTAACTTTACTCTGTATCTAACCCGTGCTGTACCTGCCCTGGGAGTGTTTGATGGGACAGTGTAGAGGGAGCTTTACTCTGTACCCAACTCTTGCTGTACCTGCCCTGGGAGTGTTTGATGGGACAGTGTAGAGGGACCTTTACTCTGTATCTAACCCGTGCTGTACCTGCGCTGGGAGTGTCTAATGGGACAGTGTAGAGGGAGCTTTACTCTGTATCTAACTCTTGCTGTACCTGCCCTGGGAGTGTTTGATGGGACAGTGTAGAGGGAGCTTTACTCTGTATCTAACCCGTGCTGTACCTGCCCTGGGAGCGTTTGAAGGGACATTGTCGAGGGAGCTTTACTCTGTATCTAACACTTGCTGTACCTGCCCTGGGAGTGTTTGATGGGACAGTGTAGAGGGAGCTTTACTCTGTATCTAACCCGTGCTGTACCTGCCCTGGGAGTTTTTGATGGGACAGTGCAGAGGGAGCTTTACTCAGTATCTAACCCGTGCTGTACCTGCCCTGGGAGTGTTTGATGGGACAGTGTAGAGGGAGCTTTACTCTGTATCTAAATCTTGCTGTACCTGCCCTGGGAGTGTTTAATGGGACAGTGTAGAGGGAGATTTACTCTGTATCTAACCCGTGCTGTACCTGCCCTGGGAGTGTCTGATGGGACAGTGCAGAGGGAGCTTTACTCTGTATCTAACCCGTGCTGTACCTGCCCTGGGAGTGTTTGATGGGACAGTGTAAAGGGAGCTTTACTCTGTATCTAACCTGTGCTGTACCTGCCCTGGGAGTGTTTGATGGGACAGTGTAGAGGGAGCTTTACTCTGTATCTAACCCGTGCTGTACCTGCCCTGGGAGTGTTTGATGGGACAGTGTAGAGGGAGCTTTACTCTGTATCTAACGCGTGCTGTACCTGCCCTGGGAGTGTTTGATGGGACAGTGTAGAGGGAGCTTTATTCTGTACCTAACTGTTGCTGTACCTGCCCTGGGAGTGTTTGATGTGACAGTGTAGAGGTAACTTTACTCTGTATCTAAGCCGTGCTGTACCTGCCCTGGGAGTGTTTGATGGGACAGTGTAGAGGGAGCTTTACTCGGTACCTTACTCTTGCTGTACCTGCCCTGGGAGTGTTTGATGGGACAGTGTAGAGGGAGCTTTACTCTGTATCTAACTCTTGCTGTACCTGCCCTGGGAGTGTTTGATGGTCATGATGCGGTTACTTCACCTGAGGAAGGAGCAATCGATAGCTCCGAAAGCTTGTGATTTCAAATAAAACTGTTGGATTATAACCTGGTGTCGTGCGACCTCTCAATCGTGTTTGATGGGACAGTGTTGAGGGAGCTTTACTCTATATCTAACCCGTGCTGAACCTGCCCTGGGAGTGTTTGATGGGACAGTGTAGAGGGATCTTTACTCTGTATCTAACCCGTGCTGTACCTGCCCTGGGAGTTTTTGATGGGACAGTGTATAGGGAGCTTTATTCTGTACTTAACTCTTGCTGTAACTGCCCTGGGAGTGTTTGATGTGACAGTGTAGAGGGACCTTTACTCTGTATCTAACCCGTGCTGTACCTGCCCTGGGAGTGTTTGATGGGACAGTGTAGAGGGAGCTTTACTCTGTACCTAACTCTTGCTGTACCTGCCCTGGGAGTGTTTGATGGGACAGTGTAGAGGGAGCTTTACTCTGTATCTAACCCGTGCTGTACCTGCGCTGGGAGTGTCTGATGGGACAGTGTAGAGGGAGCTTTACTCTGTATCTAACTCTTGCTGTACCTGCCCTGGGAGTGTTTGATGGGACAGGGTCGAGGGAGCTTTACTCTGTATCTAACCCGTGCTGTACCTGCCTTGGGAGTGTTTGATGGGACAGTGTAGAGGGAGCTTATCCTGTATCTAAACCGTGCTGTACCTGCCCTGGGAGTGTTTGATGTGACAGTGTAGAGGTAACTTTACTCTGTATCTAACCCGTGCTGTACCTGCCCTGGGAGTATTTGATGGGAAAGTGTAGAGGGAGCTTTACTCTGTACCTAACTCTTGCTTTACCTGCCCTGGGAGTGTTTGATGGGACAGTGTAGAGGCAGCTTTACTCTGTATCTAACCCATGCTGTCCCTGCGCTGGGAGTGTCTAATGGGACAGTGTAGAGGGAGCTTTACTCTGTATCTAACTCTTACTGTACCTGCCCTGGGAGTGTTTGATGGGACAGTGTAGAGGCAGCTTTACTCTGTATCTAACCCATGCTGTACCTGCGCTGGGAGTGTTTGATGGGACAGTGTAGAGGGAGCTTTACTCTGTATCTAACTCTTGATGTACCTGCACTGGGAGTGTTTGATGGGACAGTGTAGAGGGAGCTTTACTCTGTATCTAACCCGTGCTGTACCTGCCCTGGGAGTGTTTGAAGGGACATTGTCGAGGGAGCTTTACTCTGTATCTCACTCTTGCTGTACCTGCCCTGGGAGTGTTTGATGGGACAGTGTAGAGGTAACTTTACTCTGTATCTAACCCGTGCTGTACCTGCCCTGGGAGTTTTTGATGGGACAGTGCAGAGGGAGCTTTACTCTGTATCTAACCCGTGCTGTACCTGCCCTGGGAGTGTTTAATGGGACAGTGTAGAGGGAGATTTACTCTGTATCTAACCCGTGCTGTACCTGCTTTGGGAGTGTCTGATGGGATAGTGCAGAGGGAGCTTTACTCTGTATCTAACCCGTGCTGTACCTGCCCTGGGAGTGTTTGATGGGACAGTGTAAAGGGAGCTTTACTCTGTATCTAACCTGTGCTGTACCTGCCCTGGGAGTGTTTGATGGGACAGTGTAGAGGGAGCTTTACTCTGTATCTAACCCGTGCTGTACCTGCCCTGGGAGTGTTTGATGGGACAGTGTAGAGGGAGCTTATTCTGTATCTAAACCGTGCTGTACCTGCCCTGGGAGAGTTTGATGTGAAAGTGTAGAGGTAACTTTACTCTGTATCTAACCCGTGCTGTACCTGCTCTGGGAGTGTTTGATGGGACAGTGTAGAGGGAGCTTTACTCTGTACCCAACTCTTGCTGTACCTGCCCTGGGAGTGTTTGATGGGACAGTGTAGAGGGAGCTTTACTCTGTATCTAACCCATGCTGCACCTGCGCTGGGAGTGTCTAATGGGACAGTGTAGAGGGAGCTTTACTCTGTATCTAACTCTTGCTGTACCTGCCCTGGGAGTGTTTGATGGGACAGTGTAGAGGGAGCTTTACTCTGTATCTAACCCGTGCTGTACCTGCCCTGGGAGCGTTTGAAGGGACATTGTAGAGGGAGCTTTACTCTGTATCTAACACTTGCTGTACCTGCCCTGGGAGTGTTTGATGGGACAGTGTAGAGGGAGCTTTACTCTGTATCTAACCCGTGCTGTACCTGCCCTGCGAGTTTTTGATGGGACAGTGCAGAGGGAGCTTTACTCAGTATCTAACCCGTGCTGTACCTGCCCTGGGAGTGTTTGATGGGACAGTGTAGAGGGAGCTTTACTCTGTATCTAAATCTTGCTGTACCTGCCCTGGGAGTGTTTATGGGACACTGTAGAGAGAGATTTACTCTGTATCTAACCTGTGCTGTACCTGCCCTGGGAGTGTCTGATGGGACAGTGCAGAGGGAGCTTTACTCTGTATCTAACCCGTGCTGTACCTGCCCTGGGAGTGTTTGATGGGACAGTGTAAAGGGAGCTTTACTCTGTATCTAACCTGTGCTGTACCTGCCCTGGGAGTGTTTGATGGGACAGTGTAGAGGGAGCTTTACTCTGTATCTAACCCGTGCTGTACCTGCCCTGGGAGTGTTTGATGGGACAGTGTAGAGGGAGCTTTACTCTGTATCTAATGCGTGCTGTACCTGCCCTGGGAGTGTTTGATCGGACAGTGTAGAGGGAGCTTTATTCTGTACCTAACTGTTGCTGTACCTGCCCTGGGAGTGTTTGATGTGACAGTGTAGAGGTAACTTTAGTCTGTATCTAAGCCGTGCTGTACCTGCCCTGGGAGTGTATGATGGGACAGTGTAGAGGGAGCTTTACTCGGTACCTAACTCTTGCTGTACCTGCCCTGGGAGTGTTTGATGGGACAGTGTAGAGGGAGCTTTACTCTGTATCTAACTCTTGCTGTACCTGCCCTGGGAGTGTTTGATGGTCATGATGCGGTTACTTCACCTGAGGAAGGAGCAATCGATAGCTCCGAAAGCTTGTGATTTCAAATAAAACTGTTGGATTATAACCTGGTGTTGTGCGACCTCTCAATCGTGTTTGATGGGACAGTGTTGAGGGAGCTTTACTCTATATCTAACCCGTGCTGAACCTGCCCTGGGAGTGTTTGATGGGACAGTGTAGAGGGACCTTTACTCTGTATCTAACCCGTGCTGTACCTGCCCTGGGAGCGTTTGAAGGGACATTGTCGAGGGAGCTTTACTCTGTATCTAACACTTGCTGTACCTGCCCTGGGAGTGTTTGATGGGACAGTGTAGAGGGAGCTTTACTCTGTATCTAACCCGTGCTGTACCTGCCCTGGGAGTTTTTGATGGGACAGTGCAGAGGGAGCTTTACTCAGTATCTAACCCGTGCTATACCTGCCCTGGGAGTGTTTGATGGGACAGTGTAGAGGGAGCTTTACTCTGTATCTAAATCTTGCTGTACCTGCCCTGGGAGTGTTTAATGGGACAGTGTAGAGGGAGATTTACTCTGTATCTAACCTGTGCTGTACCTGCCCTGGGAGTGTCTGATGGGACAGTGCAGAGGGAGCTTTACTCTGTATCTAACCCGTGCTGTACCTGCCCTGGGAGTGTTTGATGGGACAGTGTAAAGGGAGCTTTACTCTGTATCTAACCTGTGCTGTACCTGCCCTGGGAGTGTTTGATGGGACAGTGTAGAGGGAGCTTTACTCTGTATCTAACCCGTGCTGTACCTGCCCTGGGAGTGTTTGATGGGACAGTGTAGAGGGAGCTTTACTCTGTATCTAACGCGTGCTGTACCTGCCCTGGGAGTGTTTGATGGGACAGTGTAGAGGGAGCTTTATTCTGTACCTAACTGTTGCTGTACCTGCCCTGGGAGTGTTTGATGTGACAGTGTAGAGGTAACTTTACTCTGTATCTAAGCCGTGCTGTACCTGCCCTGGGAGTGTTTGATGGGACAGTGTAGAGGGAGCTTTACTCGGTACCTTACTCTTGCTGTACCTGCCCTGGGAGTGTTTGATGGGACAGTGTAGAGGGAGCTTTACTCTGTATCTAACTCTTGCTGTACCTGCCCTGGGAGTGTTTGATGGTCATGATGCGGTTACTTCACCTGAGGAAGGAGCAATCGATAGCTCCGAAAGCTTGTGATTTCAAATAAAACTGTTGGATTATAACCTGGTGTCGTGCGACCTCTCAATCGTGTTTGATGGGACAGTGTTGAGGGAGCTTTACTCTATATCTAACCCGTGCTGAACCTGCCCTGGGAGTGTTTGATGGGACAGTGTAGAGGGATCTTTACTCTGTATCTAACCCGTGCTGTACCTGCCCTGGGAGTTTTTGATGGGACAGTGTATAGGGAGCTTTATTCTGTACTTAACTCTTGCTGTAACTGCCCTGGGAGTGTTTGATGTGACAGTGTAGAGGGACCTTTACTCTGTATCTAACCCGTGCTGTACCTGCCCTGGGAGTGTTTGATGGGACAGTGTAGAGGGAGCTTTACTCTGTACCTAACTCTTGCTGTACCTGCCCTGGGAGTGTTTGATGGGACAGTGTAGAGGGAGCTTTACTCTGTATCTAACCCGTGCTGTACCTGCGCTGGGAGTGTCTGATGGGACAGTGTAGAGGGAGCTTTACTCTGTATCTAACTCTTGCTGTACCTGCCCTGGGAGTGTTTGATGGGACAGGGTCGAGGGAGCTTTACTCTGTATCTAACCCGTGCTGTACCTGCCTTGGGAGTGTTTGATGGGACAGTGTAGAGGGAGCTTATCCTGTATCTAAACCGTGCTGTACCTGCCCTGGGAGTGTTTGATGTGACAGTGTAGAGGTAACTTTACTCTGTATCTAACCCGTGCTGTACCTGCCCTGGGAGTATTTGATGGGAAAGTGTAGAGGGAGCTTTACTCTGTACCTAACTCTTGCTTTACCTGCCCTGGGAGTGTTTGATGGGACAGTGTAGAGGCAGCTTTACTCTGTATCTAACCCATGCTGTCCCTGCGCTGGGAGTGTCTAATGGGACAGTGTAGAGGGAGCTTTACTCTGTATCTAACTCTTACTGTACCTGCCCTGGGAGTGTTTGATGGGACAGTGTAGAGGCAGCTTTACTCTGTATCTAACCCATGCTGTACCTGCGCTGGGAGTGTTTGATGGGACAGTGTAGAGGGAGCTTTACTCTGTATCTAACTCTTGATGTACCTGCACTGGGAGTGTTTGATGGGACAGTGTAGAGGGAGCTTTACTCTGTATCTAACCCGTGCTGTACCTGCCCTGGGAGTGTTTGAAGGGACATTGTCGAGGGAGCTTTACTCTGTATCTCACTCTTGCTGTACCTGCCCTGGGAGTGTTTGATGGGACAGTGTAGAGGTAACTTTACTCTGTATCTAACCCGTGCTGTACCTGCCCTGGGAGTTTTTGATGGGACAGTGCAGAGGGAGCTTTACTCTGTATCTAACCCGTGCTGTACCTGCCCTGGGAGTGTTTAATGGGACAGTGTAGACGGAGATTTACTCTGTATCTAACCCGTGCTGTACCTGCTTTGGGAGTGTCTGATGGGATAGTGCAGAGGGAGCTTTACTCTGTATCTAACCCGTGCTGTACCTGCCCTGGGAGTGTTTGATGGGACAGTGTAGAGGGAGCTTTACTCTGTATCTAACCTGTGCTGTACCTGCCCTGGGAGTGTTTGATGGGACAGTGTAGAGGGAGCTTTACTCTGTATCTAACCCGTGCTGTACCTGCCCTGGGAGTGTTTGATGGGACAGTGTAGAGGGAGCTTACTCTGTATCTAACCGTGCTGTACCTGCCCTGGGAGTGTTTGATGTGACAGTGTAGAGGGAACTTTACTCTGTATCTAACCCGTGCTGTACCTGCCTGGGAGTGTTTGATGGGACAGTGTAGAGGGAGCTTTACTCTGTACCTAACTCTTGCTGTACCTGCCCTGGGAGTGTTTGATGGGACAGTGTAGAGGGAGCTTTACTCTGTATCTAACCCATGCTGTACCTGCGCTGGGAGTGTCTAATGGGACAGTGTAGAGGGAGCTTTACTCTGTATCTAACTCTTGCTGTACCTGCCCTGGGAGTGTTTGATGGGACAGTGTAGAGGGAGCTTTACTCTGTATCTAACCCGTGCTGTACCTGCCCTGGGAGCGTTTGAAGGGACATTGTAGAGGGAGCTTTACTCTGTATCTAACACTTGCTGTACCTGCCCTGGGAGTGTTTGATGGGACAGTGTAGAGGGAGCTTTACTCTGTATCTAACCCGTGCTGTACCTGCCCTGCGAGTTTTTGATGGGACAGTGCAGAGGGAGCTTTACTCAGTATCTAACCCGTGCTGTACCTGCCCTGGGAGTGTTTGATGGGACAGTGTAGAGGGAGCTTTACTCTGTATCTAAATCTTGCTGTACCTGCCCTGGGAGTGTTTAATGGGACACTGTAGAGAGAGATTTACTCTGTATCTAACCTGTGCTGTACCTGCCCTGGGAGTGTCTGATGGGACAGTGCAGAGGGAGCTTTACTCTGTATCTAACCCGTGCTGTACCTGCCCTGGGAGTGTTTGATGGGACAGTGTAGAGGGAGCTTTACTCTGTATCTAACCTGTGCTGTACCTGCCCTGGGAGTGTTTGATGGGACAGTGTAGAGGGAGCTTTACTCTGTATCTAACCCGTGCTGTACCTGCCCTGGGAGTGTTTGATGGGACAGTGTAGAGGGAGCTTTACTCTGTATCTAATGCGTGCTGTACCTGCCCTGGGAGTGTTTGATCGGACAGTGTAGAGGGAGCTTTATTCTGTACCTAACTGTTGCTGTACCTGCCCTGGGAGTGTTTGATGTGACAGTGTAGAGGTAACTTTAGTCTGTATCTAAGCCGTGCTGTACCTGCCCTGGGAGTGTATGATGGGACAGTGTAGAGGGAGCTTTACTCGGTACCTAACTCTTGCTGTACCTGCCCTGGGAGTGTTTGATGGGACAGTGTAGAGGGAGCTTTACTCTGTATCTAACTCTTGCTGTACCTGCCCTGGGAGTGTTTGATGGTCATGATGCGGTTACTTCACCTGAGGAAGGAGCAATCGATAGCTCCGAAAGCTTGTGATTTCAAATAAAACTGTTGGATTATAACCTGGTGTTGTGCGACCTCTCAATCGTGTTTGATGGGACAGTGTTGAGGGAGCTTTACTCTATATCTAACCCGTGCTGAACCTGCCCTGGGAGTGTTTGATGGGACAGTGTAGAGGGACCTTTACTCTGTATCTAACCCGTGCTGTACCTGCCCTGGGAGTGTTTGATGGGACAGTGTAGAGGGAGCTTTACTCTGTACCTAACTCTTGCTGTACCTGCCCTGGGAGTGTTTGATGGGACAGTGTAGAGGGAGCTTTACTCTGTATCTAACCCGTGCTGTACCTGCGCTGGGAGTGTCTGATGGGACAGTGTAGAGGGAGCTTTACTCTGTATCTAACTCTTGCTGTACCTGCCCTGGGAGTGTTTGATGGGACAGTGTCGAGGGAGCTTTACTCTGTATCTAACCCGTGCTGTACCTGCCCTGGGAGTGTTTGATGGGACAGTGTAGAGGGAGCTTATCCTGTATCTAAACCGTGCTGTACCTGCCCTGGGAGTGTTTGATGTGACAGTGTAGAGGTAACTTTACTCTGTATCTAACCCGTGCTGTACCTGCCCTGGGAGTATTTGATGGGAAAGTGTAGAGGGAGCTTTACTCTGTACCTAACTCTTGCTGTACCTGCCCTGGGAGTGTTTGATGGGACAGTGTAGAGGCAGCTTTACTCTGTATCTAACCCATGCTGTACCTGCGCTGGGAGTGTCTAATGGGACAGTGTAGAGGGAGCTTTACTCTGTATCTAACTCTTACTGTACCTGCCCTGGGAGTCTTTGTTGTGACAGTGTAGAGGGAGCTTTACTCTGTATCTAACCCGTGCTCTACCTGCCCTGGGAGTGTTTGATGGGACAGTGTAGAGGGAGCTTTACTCTGTATCTAACTCTTGATGTACCTGCACTGGGAGTGTTTGATGGGACAGTGTAGAGGGAGCTTTACTCTGTATCTAACCCGTGCTGTACCTGCCCTGGGAGTGTTTGAAGGGACATTGTAGAGGGAGCTTTACTCTGTATCTAACTCTTGCTGTACCTGCCCTGGGAGTGTTTGATGGGACAGTGTAGAGGGAGTTTACTCTGTATCTAACCCGTGCTGTACCTGCCCTGGGAGTGTTTGGTGGGACAGTGTAGAGGGAGTTTACTCTGTATCTAACCCGTGCTGTACCTGCCCTGGGAGTGTTTGATGGGACAGTGTAGAGGGAGCTTTGCTGTGTACCTAACTCTTGCTGTACCTGCCCTGGGAGTGTTTTAGGGACAGTGTAGAGGGACCTTTACTCTGTATCTTTACCGTGCTGTACCTGCCCTGGGAGTGTTTGATGGGACAATGTAGAGGTAGTTTTACTCTGTATCGAACCCGTGCTGTTCCGGCCCTGGGAGTGTTTGATGGGACAGTGTAGAGGGAGCTTTACTCTGTATCTAACGGGTGCTGTACCTGCCCTGGGAGTGTTCGATGGGACAGTGTCGAGGGAGCTTTACTCTGTATCTAACCCGTGCTGTACATGCCCTGGGAGTGTTTGATGGGACAGTGTAGAGGGAGCTTTACTCTGTATCTAACGCGTGCTGTACCTGCCCTGGGAGTGTTTGATGGGACAGTGCAGAGGGAGCTTTACTCTGTATCTAACCCGTGCTGTACCTGCCCTGGGAGTGTTCGATGCGACAGTGTCGAGGGAGCTTTCCTCTGTATCTAACTCTTGCTGTACCTGCCCTGGGAGTGTTTGATGGTCATGATGCGGTTACTTCACCTGAGGAAGGAGCAATCGATAGCTCCGAAAGCTTGTGATTTCAAATAAAACTGTTGGACTATAACCTGGAGTTGTGCGACCTCTCAATCGTGTTTGATGGGACAGTGTTGAGGGAGCTTTACTCTATATCTAACCCGTGCTGAACCTGCCCTGGGAGTGTTTGATGGGACAGTGTAGAGGGATCTTTACTCTGTATCTAACCCGTGCTGTACCTGCCCTGGGAGTTTTTGATGGGACAGTGTATAGGGAGCTTTATTCTGTACTTAACTCTTGCGGTAACTGCCCTGGGAGTGTTTGATGGGACAGTGTAGAGGGAGTTTTACTCTGTATCTAACCCATGCTGTACCTGCGCTGGGAGTGTCTGATGGGACAGTGTAGAGGGAGCTTTACTCTGTATCTAACTCTTGCTGTACCTGCCCTGGGAGTGTTTGATGGGACAGTGTCGAGGGAGCTTTACTCTGTATCTAACCCGTGCTGTACCTGCCCTGGGAGTGTTTGATGGGACAGTGTAGAGGGAGCTTATCCTGTATCTAAACCGTGCTGTACCTGCCCTGGGAGTGTTTGATGTGACAGTGTAGAGGTAACTTTACTCTGTATCTAACCCATGCTGTACCTGCCCTGTGAGTATTTGATGGGACAGTGTAGAGGGAGCTTTACTCTGTACCTAGCTCTTGCTGTACCTGCCCTGGGAGTGTTTGATGGGACAGTGTAGAGGCAGCTTTACTCTGTATCTAACCCATGCTGTACCTGCGCTGGGAGTGTCTAATGGGACAGTGTAGAGGGAGCTTTACTCTGTATCTAACCCGTGCTCTACCTGCCCTGGGAGTGTTTGATGGGACAGTGTCGAGGGAGCTTTACTCTGTATCTAACTCTTGAAGTACCTGCCCTGGGAGTGTTTGATGGGACAGTGTAGAGGGAGCTTTACTCTGTATCTAACCCGTGCTGTACCTGCCCTGGGAGTGTTTGAAGGGACATTGTAGAGGGAGCTTTACTCTGTATCTAACTCTTGCTGTACCTGCCCTGGGAGTGTTTGATGGGACAGTGTAGAGGTAACTTTACTCTGTATCTAACCCGTGCTGTACCTGCCCTGGGAGTTTTTGATGGGACAGTGTAGAGGGAGCTTTACTCTGTATCTAACGGGTGCTGTACCTGCCCTGGGAGTGTTTCATGGGTCAGTGCAGAGGGAGCTTTACTCTGTATCGAACCCGTGCCGTACCTGTCCTGGGAGTGTTCGATGGGACAGTGTCGAGGGAGCTTTACTCTGTATCTAACCCGTGCTGTACATGCCCTGGGAGTGTTTGATGGGACAGTGTAGAGGGAGCTTTACTCTGTATCTAACGCGTGCTGTACCTGCCCTGGGAGTGTTTGATGGGTCAGTGCAGAGGGAGCTTTACTCTGTATCTAACCCGTGCTGTACCTGCCCTGGGAGTGTTCGATGCGACTGTGTCGAGGGAGCTTTACTCTGTATCTAACTCTTGCTGTACCTGCCCTGGGAGTGTTTGATGGGACAGTGTAGAGGGAGTTTACTCTGTATCTAACCCGTGCTGTACCTGCCCTGGGAGTGTTTGGTGGGACAGTGTAGAGGGAGTTTACTCTGTATCTAACCCGTGCTGTACCTGCCCTGGGAGTGTTTGATGGGACAGTGTAGAGGGAGCTTTGCTGTGTACCTAACTCTTGCTGTACCTGCCCTGGGAGTGTTTTAGGGACAGTGTAGAGGGACCTTTACTCTGTATCTTACCGTGCTGTACCTGCCCTGGGAGTGTTTGATGGGACAATGTAGAGGTAGTTTTACTCTGTATCGAACCCGTGCTGTTCCGGCCCTGGGAGTGTTTGATGGGACAGTGTAGAGGGAGCTTTACTCTGTATCTAACGGGTGCTGTACCTGCCCTGGGAGTGTTTGATGGGTCAGTGCAGAGGGAGCTTTACTCTGTATCTAACCCGTGCCGTACCTGCCCTGGGAGTGTTCGATGGGACAGTGTCGAGGGAGCTTTACTCTGTATCTAACCCGTGCTGTACATGCCCTGGGAGTGTTTGATGGGACAGTGTAGAGGGAGCTTTACTCTGTATCTAACGCGTGCTGTACCTGCCCTGGGAGTGTTTGATGGGACAGTGCAGAGGGAGCTTTACTCTGTATCTAACCCGTGCTGTACCTGCCCTGGGAGTGTTCGATGCGACAGTGTCGAGGGAGCTTTCCTCTGTATCTAACTCTTGCTGTACCTGCCCTGGGAGTGTTTGATGGTCATGATGCGGTTACTTCACCTGAGGAAGGAGCAATCGATAGCTCCGAAAGCTTGTGATTTCAAATAAAACTGTTGGACTATAACCTGGAGTTGTGCGACCTCTCAATCGTGTTTGATGGGACAGTGTTGAGGGAGCTTTACTCTATATCTAACCCGTGCTGAACCTGCCCTGGGAGTGTTTGATGGGACAGTGTAGAGGGATCTTTACTCTGTATCTAACCCGTGCTGTACCTGCCCTGGGAGTTTTTGATGGGACAGTGTATAGGGAGCTTTATTCTGTACTTAACTCTTGCGGTAACTGCCCTGGGAGTGTTTGATGGGACAGTGTAGAGGGAGTTTTACTCTGTATCTAACCCATGCTGTACCTGCGCTGGGAGTGTCTGATGGGACAGTGTAGAGGGAGCTTTACTCTGTATCTAACTCTTGCTGTACCTGCCCTGGGAGTGTTTGATGGGACAGTGTCGAGGGAGCTTTACTCTGTATCTAACCCGTGCTGTACCTGCCCTGGGAGTGTTTGATGGGACAGTGTAGAGGGAGCTTATCCTGTATCTAAACCGTGCTGTACCTGCCCTGGGAGTGTTTGATGTGACAGTGTAGAGGTAACTTTACTCTGTATCTAACCCATGCTGTACCTGCCCTGTGAGTATTTGATGGGACAGTGTAGAGGGAGCTTTACTCTGTACCTAGCTCTTGCTGTACCTGCCCTGGGAGTGTTTGATGGGACAGTGTAGAGGCAGCTTTACTCTGTATCTAACCCATGCTGTACCTGCGCTGGGAGTGTCTAATGGGACAGTGTAGAGGGAGCTTTACTCTGTATCTAACCCGTGCTCTACCTGCCCTGGGAGTGTTTGATGGGACAGTGTCGAGGGAGCTTTACTCTGTATCTAACTCTTGAAGTACCTGCCCTGGGAGTGTTTGATGGGACAGTGTAGAGGGAGCTTTACTCTGTATCTAACCCGTGCTGTACCTGCCCTGGGAGTGTTTGAAGGGACATTGTAGAGGGAGCTTTACTCTGTATCTAACTCTTGCTGTACCTGCCCTGGGAGTGTTTGATGGGACAGTGTAGAGGTAGCTTTACTCTGTATCTAACCCGTGCTGTACCTGCCCTGGGAGTTTTTGATGGGACAGTGTAGAGGGAGCTTTACTCTGTATCTAACGGGTGCTGTACCTGCCCTGGGAGTGTTTGATGGGTCAGTGCAGAGGGAGCTTTACTCTGTATCGAACCCGTGCCGTACCTGCCCTGGGAGTGTTCGATGGGACAGTGTCGAGGGAGCTTTACTCTGTATCTAACCCGTGCTGTACATGCCCTGGGAGTGTTTGATGGGACAGTGTAGAGGGAGCTTTACTCTGTATCTAACGCGTGCTGTACCTGCCCTGGGAGTGTTTGATGGGTCAGTGCAGAGGGAGCTTTACTCTGTATCTAACCCGTGCTGTACCTGCCCTGGGAGTGTTCGATGCGACTGTGTCGAGGGAGCTTTACTCTGTTTCTAACCCGTGCTGTACATGCCCTGGGAGTGTTTGATGGGACAGTGTAGAGGGAGCTTTATTCTATATCTAACCCGTGGTGTACCTGCCCTGAGAGTGTTTGATGGGGCAGTGTAGAGGGAGCTTTACTCTGTATCTAACTCTTGATGTACCTGCCCTGGGAGTGTTTGATGTCATGATGCGGAGATGCCGGTGTTGGACTGGGGTGGACAAAATTGAGAGGTCGCACAACACCAGGTTATAGTCCAACAGTTTTATTTGAAATCACAAGCTTTCGGAGCTATCGATTTGCTCCTTCCTCAGGTGAAGTAAATTTACTTCACCTGAGGAAGGAGCAAATCGATAGCTCCGAAAGCTTGTGATTTCAAATAAAACTGTTGGACTATAACCTGGTGTTGTGCGACCTCTCAATTTAGTGTTTGATGTGACACTGTAGAGGGACCTTTACTCTGTATCTAACCCGTGCTGTTCCTGCCCTGGGAGTGTTTGATGGGACAGTGTAGAGGGAGCTTTACTCTGTATCTAACCCGTGCTGTACCTGCCCTGGGAGTGTTTGATGGGACAGTGTAGATGTGACAGTGTAGAGGGACCTTTACTCTGTATCTAACCCGTGCTGTTCCTGCCCTGGGAGTGTTTGATGGGACAGTGTAGAGGGAGCTTTACTCTGTATCTAACCCGTGCTGTACCTGCCCTGGGAGTGTTTGATGGGACAGTGTAGAGGGAGCTTAACTCTGTACCTAACTCGTGCTGTACCTGCGCTGGGAGTGTCTGATGGGACAGTGTAGAGGGAGCTTTACTCTGTATCTAACTCTTGCTCTACCTGCCCTGGGAGTGTTTGATGGGACAGTGTAGAGGGAGCTTTACTCTGTATCTAACCCGTGCTGTACCTGCCCTGGGAGTGTTTGATGGGACAGTTAGAGGGAGCTTATTCTGTATCTAAACCGTGCTGTACCAGCCCTGGGAGTGTTTGATGTGACAGTGTAGAGGTAACTTTACTCTGGATCTAACCCGTGCTGTACCTGCCCTGGGAGTGTTTGATGGGACAGTGTAGAGGGAGCTTTACTCTGTACCTAACTCTTGCTGTACCTGCCCTGGGAGTGTTTGATGGGACAGTGTAGAGGGAGCTTTACTCTGTATCTAACCCATGCTGTACCTGCGCTGGGAGTGTTTGATGTGACAGTGTAGAGGGAGCTTAACTCTGTATCTAACCCGTGCTCTACCTGCCCTGGGAGTGTTTGATGGGACATTGTAGAGGGAGCTTTACTCTGTATCTAACGGGTGCTGTACCTGCCCTGGGAGTGTTTGATGGGTCAGTGCAGAGGGAGCTTTACTCTGTATCTAACTCGTGCTGGTCCTGCCCAGGGTGTGTTTGATGGGACATGATGCGGTTACTTCACCTGAGGAAGGAGCAATCGATAGCTCCGAAAGCTTGTGATTTCAAATAAAACTGTTGGACTATAACCTGGAGTTGTGCGACCTCTCAATCGTGTTTGATGGGACAGTGTTGAGGGAGCTTTACTCTATATCTAACCCGTGCTGAACCTGCCCTGGGAGTGTTTGATGTGACAGTGTAGAGGTAACTTTACTCTGTATCTAAGCCGTGCTGTACCTGCCCTGGGAGTGTTTGATGGGAAAGTGTAGAGGGAGCTTTACTCTGTACCTAACTCTTGCTGTACCTGCCCTGGGAGTGAATGATGGGACAGTCTAGAGGGAGCTTTACTCTGTATCTAACCAGTGCTGTAGCTGCGCTGTGAGTGTCTGATGGGACAGTGTAGAGGGAGCTTTACTCTGTTTCTAACTCTTGCTGTACCTGCCCTGGGAGTGTTGGATGGGACAGTGTAGAGGGAGCTTTACTCTGTATCTAACCTGTGCTGTACCTGCCCTGGGAGTGTTTGATGGGACAGTGTGGAGGGAGCTTTACTCTGTATCTAACTCTTGCTGTACCTGCCCTGGGAGTGTTTGATGGGACAGTGTAGAGGGAGCTTTACTCTGTATCTAACACGTGCTGTACCTGCCCTGAGAGTGTTTGATGGGACAGTGTAGAGGGAGCTTTACTCTGTATCTAACTCTTGCTGTACCTGCCCTGGGAGTGTTTGATGGGACAGTGTTGAGGGAGCTTTACTCTATATCTAACCCGTGCTGAACCTGCCCTGGGAGTGTTTGATGGGGCAGTGTAGAGGGATCTTTACTCTGTATCTAACCTGTGTTGTACCTGCCCTGGGAGTGTTTGATGGGACAGTGTAGAGGGATCTTTACTCTGTATCTAACCCGTGTTGTACCTGCCCTGGGAGTGTTTGATGGGACAGTGTAGAGGCAGCTTTACTCTGTATCTAACCCGTGTTGTACCTGCCCTGGGAGTGTTTGATGGGACAGTGTAGAGGCAGCTTTACTCTGTATCTAACCCGTGCTGTTCTTGCCCTGAGAATGTTTGATGGGACAGTGTAACATCGAAACATAGAAGATAGCAGCAGGAGTAGGCCATTCGGCCCCTCGAGCCTGCTCCACCATTCAATGAGATCATGGCTGATCATCCAAACTCAGTACCCTGTACCTGCCTTCTCCCCATATCCCTTGATACCTTTAGCTTTACGAAATATATCTAACTCTTTCTTGAATATATTTAATGACTTGGCCTCAACTACCTTCTGTGGTAGAGAATTCCACAGGTTCACCACTCTCTGGGTGAAGAAATTCTTCCTCATTTCTGTCTGAAATGGCTTACTACTTATCCTTAGATTATGACCCCTGGTTCTGGACTCTCCGACCATCGGGAACATTCTTCCTGCATCTAGTTTGTCCAGACCTGCCAGAATGTTATATGTTTCGATGAGATCCCCTCTCATTCTTCTATACTCCAGCGAGTATAAGCCCAATCGAACCAATCTCTCCTCATATGTCATTCCTGCCATCCCAGGTATCAGCCTTGTGAATCTTCGCTGAACTCCCTCCATGGCAAGAACATCCTTCCTCAGATAAGGCGACCAAAACTGCACACAATACTCAAGGTGTGGTCTCACCAAGGCCCTGTACAACTGCAGCAGGACATCCCTGTTCCTGTACTCAAACCCTTTCGCTATGAAGGCCAACATACCATTTGTCTTCTTCACCGCCTGCTGCACCTGCATGCTTACCTTCAGCGACTGGTGCACAAGGACACCCAGGTCTCGTTGCACTTCCCCTTCTCCCAATCTATTGCCATTCAGATAATAGTCTGCCTTTCTGTTTTTGACACCAAAGTGGATAACCTCGCATTTATACACGTTATATTGCATCTGCCACGCTTCTGCCCACTCACACAACCTGTCCAAATCATCCTGAAGTTTCTCGGTATCCTCCTCGCAGCACACACTCCCACCCAGCTTTGTGTCATCTGCAAACTTGGAGATATTACATTTAGTTCCCTTATCTAGATCATTCATGTATATTGTGAATAGCGGGGGTCCAAGGACCGATCCCTGCGGTACCCCGCTAGTCACTGTTTGCCACTCGGAAAAAGACCCATTAATTCCTACTCTTTGCTTTCTGTCCGCCAACCAGTTCTCTATCAAAGTCAATACCTTGCCCCCAATCCCATGTGCCTTAACTTTACACGTAGAGGCAGCTTTACTCTGTATCTAGCCCATGCTGTACCTGCCCTGGGAGTGTTTGATGGGAAAGTGTAGAGGAAGCTTTACTCTGTATCTAACCCGTGCTGCACCTGCCCTGGGAGTGTTTGATGGGACAGTGTAAAGGGAGCTTTTCTCTGTATCTAACCCATGCTGTACCTGCCCTGGGAGTGTTGGATGGGACAGTGTAGAGGGAGCTTTACTCTGTATCTAACCCGTGCTGTACCTACCCTGGGAGTGTTTGATGGGACAGTGTAGAGGGAGCTTTACTCTATCTAACCCGTGCTGTACCTGCCCCGGGAGTGTTTGATGGGACAGTGTAGAGGGAGCTTTACTCTGTATCTAACCCATGCTGTACCTGCCCTGGGAGTGTTTGATGGGACAGTGTAGAGGGACCTTTACTCTGTATCTAACCCCGTGCTGTACCTGCACTGGGAGTGTTTGATGGGACAGTGTGGAGGGAGCTTTCCTCTGTATCTGACCCGTGCTGTACCTGCCCTGGGAGTGTTCGATGCGACTGTGTCGAGGGAGCTTTACTCTGTATCTAACTCTTGCTGTACCTGCCCTGGGAGTGTTTGATGGGACAGTGTAGAGGGAGTTTACTCTGTATCTAACCCGTGCTGTACCTGCCCTGGGAGTGTTTGGTGGGACAGTGTAGAGGGAGTTTACTCTGTATCTAACCCGTGCTGTACCTGCCCTGGGAGTGTTTGATGGGACAGTGTAGAGGGAGCTTTGCTGTGTACCTAACTCTTGCTGTACCTGCCCTGGGAGTGTTTTAGGGACAGTGTAGAGGGACCTTTACTCTGTATCTTTACCGTGCTGTACCTGCCCTGGGAGTGTTTGATGGGACAATGTAGAGGTAGTTTTACTCTGTATCGAACCCGTGCTGTTCCGGCCCTGGGAGTGTTTGATGGGACAGTGTAGAGGGAGCTTTACTCTGTATCTAACGGGTGCTGTACCTGCCCTGGGAGTGTTTGATGGGTCAGTGCAGAGGGAGCTTTACTCTGTATCTAACCCGTGCCGTACCTGCCCTGGGAGTGTTCGATGGGACAGTGTCGAGGGAGCTTTACTCTGTATCTAACCCGTGCTGTACATGCCCTGGGAGTGTTTGATGGGACAGTGTAGAGGGAGCTTTACTCTGTATCTAACGCGTGCTGTACCTGCCCTGGGAGTGTTTGATGGGACAGTGCAGAGGGAGCTTTACTCTGTATCTAACCCGTGCTGTACCTGCCCTGGGAGTGTTCGATGCGACAGTGTCGAGGGAGCTTTCCTCTGTATCTAACTCTTGCTGTACCTGCCCTGGGAGTGTTTGATGGTCATGATGCGGTTACTTCACCTGAGGAAGGAGCAATCGATAGCTCCGAAAGCTTGTGATTTCAAATAAAACTGTTGGACTATAACCTGGAGTTGTGCGACCTCTCAATCGTGTTTGATGGGACAGTGTTGAGGGAGCTTTACTCTGTATCTAACTCTTGAAGTACCTGCCCTGGGAGTGTTTGATGGGACAGTGTAGAGGGAGCTTTACTCTGTATCTAACCCGTGCTGTACCTGCCCTGGGAGTGTTTGAAGGGACATTGTAGAGGGAGCTTTACTCTGTATCTAACTCTTGCTGTACCTGCCCTGGGAGTGTTTGATGGGACAGTGTAGAGGTAACTTTACTCTGTATCTAACCCGTGCTGTACCTGCCCTGGGAGTTTTTGATGGGACAGTGTAGAGGGAGCTTTACTCTGTATCTAACGGGTGCTGTACCTGCCCTGGGAGTGTTTGATGGGTCAGTGCAGAGGGAGCTTTACTCTGTATCGAACCCGTGCCGTACCTGCCCTGGGAGTGTTCGATGGGACAGTGTCGAGGGAGCTTTACTCTGTATCTAACCCGTGCTGTACATGCCCTGGGAGTGTTTGATGGGACAGTGTAGAGGGAGCTTTACTCTGTATCTAACGCGTGCTGTACCTGCCCTGGGAGTGTTTGATGGGTCAGTGCAGAGGGAGCTTTACTCTGTATCTAACCCGTGCTGTACCTGCCCTGGGAGTGTTCGATGCGACTGTGTCGAGGGAGCTTTACTCTGTATCTAACCCGTGCTGTACATGCCCTGGGAGTGTTTGATGGGACAGTGTAGAGGGAGCTTTATTCTATATCTAACCCGTGGTGTACCTGCCCTGAGAGTGTTTGATGGGGCAGTGTAGAGGGAGCTTTACTCTGTATCTAACTCTTGATGTACCTGCCCTGGGAGTGTTTGATGTCATGATGCGGAGATGCCGGTGTTGGACTGGGGTGGACAAAATTGAGAGGTCGCACAACACCAGGTTATAGTCCAACAGTTTTATTTGAAATCACAAGCTTTCGGAGCTATCGATTTGCTCCTTCCTCAGGTGAAGTAAATTTACTTCACCTGAGGAAGGAGCAAATCGATAGCTCCGAAAGCTTGTGATTTCAAATAAAACTGTTGGACTATAACTGGTGTTGTGCGACCTCTCAATTTAGTGTTTGATGTGACACTGTAGAGGGACCTTTACTCTGTATCTAACCCGTGCTGTTCCTGCCCTGGGAGTGTTTGATGGGACAGTGTAGAGGGAGCTTTACTCTGTATCTAACCCGTGCTGTATCTGCCCTGGGAGTGTTTGATGGGACAGTGTAGATGTGACAGTGTAGAGGGACCTTTACTCTGTATCTAACCCGTGCTGTTCCTGCCCTGGGAGTGTTTGATGGGACAGTGTAGAGGGAGCTTTACTCTGTATCTAACCCGTGCTGTACCTGCCCTGGGAGTGTTTGATGGGACAGTGTAGAGGGAGCTTAACTCTGTACCTAACTCTTGCTGTACCTGCCCTGGGAGTGTTTGATGGGACAGTGTAGAGGGAGCTTTACTCTGTATCTAACCCGTGCTGTACCTGCGCTGGGAGTGTCTGATGGGACAGTGTAGAGGGAGCTTTACTCTGTATCTAACTCTTGCTCTACCTGCCCTGGGAGTGTTTGATGGGACAGTGTAGAGGGAGCTTTACTCTGTATCTAACCCGTGCTGTACCTGCCCTGGGAGTGTTTGATGGGACAGTTAGAGGGAGCTTATTCTGTATCTAAACCGTGCTGTACCAGCCCTGGGAGTGTTTGATGTGACAGTGTAGAGGTAACTTTACTCTGGATCTAACCCGTGCTGTACCTGCCCTGGGAGTGTTTGATGGGACAGTGTAGAGGGAGCTTTACTCTGTACCTAACTCTTGCTGTACCTGCCCTGGGAGTGTTTGATGGGACAGTGTAGAGGGAGCTTTACTCTGTATCTAACCCATGCTGTACCTGCGCTGGGAGTGTTTGATGTGACAGTGTAGAGGGAGCTTAACTCTGTATCTAACCCGTGCTCTACCTGCCCTGGGAGTGTTTGATGGGACATTGTAGAGGGAGCTTTACTCTGTATCTAACGGGTGCTGTACCTGCCCTGGGAGTGTATGATGGGTCAGTGCAGAGGGAGCTTTACTCTGTATCTAACTCGTGCTGGTCCTGCCCATGGTGTGTTTGATGGGACATGATGCGGTTACTTCACCTGAGGAAGGAGCAATCGATAGCTCCGAAAGCTTGTGATTTCAAATAAAACTGTTGGACTATAACCTGGAGTTGTGCGACCTCTCAATCGTGTTTGATGGGACAGTGTTGAGGGAGCTTTACTCTATATCTAACCCGTGCTGAACCTGCCCTGGGAGTGTTTGATGTGACAGTGTAGAGGTAACTTTACTCTGTATCTAAGCCGTGCTGTACCTGCCCTGGGAGTGTTTGATGGGAAAGTGTAGAGGGAGCTTTACTCTGTACCTAACTCTTGCTGTACCTGCCCTGGGAGTGAATGATGGGACAGTCTAGAGGGAGCTTTACTCTGTATCTAACCAGTGCTGTAGCTGCGCTGTGAGTGTCTGATGGGACAGTGTAGAGGGAGCTTTACTCTGTTTCTAACTCTTGCTGTACCTGCCCTGGGAGTGTTGGATGGGACAGTGTAGAGGGAGCTTTACTCTGTATCTAACCTGTGCTGTACCTGCCCTGGGAGTGTTTGATGGGACAGTGTGGAGGGAGCTTTACTCTGTATCTAACTCTTGCTGTACCTGCCCTGGGAGTGTTTGATGGGACAGTATTGAGGGAGCTTTACTCTGTATCTAACCCGTGCTGTACCTGCCCTGGGAGTGTTTGATGGGACAGTGTTGAGGGAGCTTTACTCTGTATCTAACCCGTGCTGTACCTGCCCTGGGAGTGTTTGATGTGAAAATGTCGAGGGAGCTTTACTCTGTATCTAACACGTGCTGTACCTGCCCTGAGAGTGTTTGATGGGACAGTGTAGAGGGAGCTTTACTCTGTATCTAACTCTTGCTGTACCTGCTCTGGGAGTGTTTGATGGGACAGTGTTGAGGGAGCTTTACTCTATATCTAACCCGTGCTGAACCTGCCCTGGGAGTGTTTGATGGGGCAGTGTAGAGGGATCTTTACTCTGTATCTAACCTGTGTTGTACCTGCCCTGGGAGTGTTTGATGGGACAGTGTAGAGGGATCTTTACTCTGTATCTAACCCGTGTTGTACCTGCCCTGGGAGTGTTTGATGGGACAGTGTAGAGGCAGCTTTACTCTGTATCTAACCCGTGTTGTACCTGCCCTGGGAGTGTTTGATGGGACAGTGTAGAGGCAGCTTTACTCTGTATCTAACCCGTGCTGTTCTTGCCCTGAGAATGTTTGATGGGACAGTGTAACATCGAAACATAGAAGATAGGAGCAGGAGTAGGCCATTCGGCCCCTCGAGCCTGCTCCACCATTCAATGAGATCATGGCTGATCATCCAAACTCAGTACCCTGTACCTGCCTTCTCCCCATATCCCTTGATACCTTTAGCTTTACGAAATATATCTAACTCTTTCTTGAATATATTTAATGACTTGGCCTCAACTACCTTCTGTGGTAGAGAATTCCACAGGTTCACCACTCTCTGGGTGAAGAAATTCTTCCTCATTTCTGTCTGAAATGGCTTACTACTTATCCTTAGATTATGACCCCTGGTTCTGGACTCTCCGACCATCGGGAACATTCTTCCTGCATCTAGTTTGTCCAGACCTGCCAGAATGTTATATATTTCGATGAGATCCCCTCTCATTCTTCTATACTCCAGCGAGTATAAGCCCAATCGAACCAATCTCTCCTCATATGTCATTCCTGCCATCCCAGGTATCAGCCTTGTGAATCTTCGCTGAACTCCCTCCATGGCAAGAACATCCTTCCTCAGATAAGGCGACCAAAACTGCACACAATACTCAAGGTGTGGTCTCACCAAGGCCCTGTACAACTGCAGCAGGACATCCCTGTTCCTGTACTCAAACCCTTTCGCTATGAAGGCCAACATACCATTTGTCTTCTTCACCGCCTGCTGCACCTGCATGCTTACCTTCAGCGACTGGTGCACAAGGACACCCAGGTCTCGTTGCACTTCCCCTTCTCCCAATCTATTGCCATTCAGATAATAGTCTGCCTTTCTGTTTTTGACACCAAAGTGGATAACCTCGCATTTATACACGTTATATTGCATCTGCCACGCTTCTGCCCACTCACACAACCTGTCCAAATCATCCTGAAGTTTCTCGGTATCCTCCTCGCAGCACACACTCCCACCCAGCTTTGTGTCATCTGCAAACTTGGAGATATTACATTTAGTTCCCTTATCTAGATCATTCATGTATATTGTGAATAGCGGGGGTCCAAGGACCGATCCCTGCGGTACCCCGCTAGTCACTGTTTGCCACTCGGAAAAAGACCCATTAATTCCTACTCTTTGCTTTCTGTCCGCCAACCAGTTCTCTATCAAAGTCAATACCTTGCCCCCAATCCCATGTGCCTTAACTTTACACGTAGAGGCAGCTTTACTCTGTATCTAGCCCATGCTGTACCTGCCCTGGGAGTGTTTGATGGGAAAGTGTAGAGGAAGCTTTACTCTGTATCTAACCCGTGCTGCACCTGCCCTGGGAGTGTTTGATGGGACAGTGTAAAGGGAGCTTTTCTCTGTATCTAACCCATGCTGTACCTGCCCTGGGAGTGTTGGATGGGACAGTGTAGAGGGAGCTTTACTCTGTATCTAACCCGTGCTGTACCTACCCTGGGAGTGTTTGATGGGACAGTGTAGAGGGAGCTTTACTCTATCTAACCCGTGCTGTACCTGCCCCGGGAGTGTTTGATGGGACAGTGTAGAGGGAGCTTTACTCTGTATCTAACCCATGCTGTACCTGCCCTGGGAGTGTTTGATGGGACAGTGTAGAGGGACCTTTACTCTGTATCTAACCCCGTGCTGTACCTGCACTGGGAGTGTTTGATGGGACAGTGTGGAGGGAGCTTTCCTCTGTATCTGACCCGTGCTGTACCTGCCCTGGGAGTGTTTGATGGGACAGTGTAGAGGGAGCTTTACTCTGTAACTAACCCGTGCTATACCTGCCCTGGGAGTGTTTGATGGGACAGTGTAGAGGCAGCTTCACTCTGTATCTAACTCGTGCTGGTCCTGCCCAGGGTGTGTTTGATGGGACAGTGTGGAGAGAGCTTTACTTTGTATCAAACCTGTGCTGAACCTGCCCTGGGAGTGTTTGATGGGACAGTGTAGAGGTAGCTTTACTCTGTATCCAACCCGTGCTGTACCTGCCCTGGGAGCGTTTGATGGGACAGTGAAAGGGAGCTTTACTCTGTATCTAACCTGAGTTGTACCTGCCCTGGGAGTGTTTGAATGGACAGTGTAGAAGGAGCTTTACTCTGTATCTAACCAGTGCTGTACCTGCCCTGGGAGTGTTTGATGGGGCTGTGTAGAGGGAGCTTTACTCTGTATCTAACCCGTGCTGTGCCTGCCCTGGGAGTATTTGACGTGACAGTTTAGTGGGAGCTTTTTTTCTGTATCTAACCCGTGCTGTACCTGCCCTGGGAGTATTTGATGGGACAGTGTAGAGGGAGCTTTATTCTGTATCTAACCCGTGCTGTACCTGCCCTGGAAGTGTTTGATGGGACAGTGTAGAGGGAGCTTTACTCTGTATCTAACCCGTGCTGTATCTACCCTGGGAGTGTTTGATGGGGCTGTGTAGAGGGAGCCTTACTCTGTATCTAACCCGTGATGTACCTACCCTGAGAGTGTTTGATGTGACAGTGTAGAGGGAGCTTTTTTCTGTATCTAACCCGTGCTGTACCTGCCCTGGGAGTGTTTGATGGGACAGTGTAGAGGGAGCTTTACTCTGCATCTAACCCAGGCTGTACCCGTCCTGAGATTATTTGATGGGACAGTGCAGAGCGAGCTTAACTCTATATCTAACTCGTGCTATACCTGCGCTGGGAGAGTTTGATGGGACAGTGAATACGGGAGCTTTACTCTGTATCTAACCCGTGTTGTACCTGCCCTGGGAGTGTTTGATGGGGCAGTGTAGAGGGAGCTTTTCTCTGTATCTAACCCGTGCTGTACCTGTCCTGGGAGTTTTTGATGGGACAGTGTTGAGGGAGCTTTTTTCTGTATTTAACCCGTGCTGTACCTGCCCTGGGAGTGTTTGATGGGACAGTGTAGAGGGAGCTTTACTCTGTATCTAACCCGTGCTGTACCTGCCCTTGGAGTGTTTGATGGGACAGTGTTGAGGGAGCTTTTTTCTGTATTTAACCCCGTGCTGTACCTGCCCTGGGAGTGTTTACATAGAAACATAGAAGATAGGAGCAGGAGTAGGCCATTCGGCCCCTCGAGTCTGCTCCGCCATTCAATGCGATCATGGCTCATCATCCAAATTCAGTACCCTGTCCCTGCTTTCTCACATTTTTTTTCGCATTAAGACACAAAGGGGTAAAAATTCACTTGGTTGCGCCTCCCTTTAGCGCCTTAAGAGGGCGCTAATGGGGCGTTAAGCCGCTAACGCCCGGGCGCAGCGCTGTTTGCGCCGCTCGAGAACTTAACTTGAGATTGTGCGGCGGCGCTAAAACTTACCGCTGCGACCACCTGCGCGCGCAGATTGTGACGTCATTCCATGGTGCAACGCCCTTGGGGGCGCCCCGGAGCGGAAATTGAGTGGCGCCCCCTGCCTTACCGCCTGGCGCTTCCAACGACCGGAAGACTGGAACGTTATCAATCGGTGTGGGGCTGGGGGGGGCGCTATTTAAAGGGGGCCTCTTCCTGTCTTTTTCTGTGGTCGACATTTATGCACCACTCGTTCTGAGAGAGAGAGAGAGATTCGGAGAGAGATTCGGAGAGAGAGACTTCTACATTGACTCATTTGTGAGGTAGTTTTGCCTATTCATCCTAACTTTGTTGCTACTTTAGTTGCTGTACCTCATTACTTTTCTGGCAAAGAGAATATGGGGGCTGCAATGATTGGGGGCGTCGTCCTGCTCCAGCTGAATCGGAGGATACAGAGACGCAGACAGAGAGTGGCAATGATGGCCAGACGGAGGAGGGCCATCAGGCGCATGTACAGGAGAGCTTACCCTCCCAGGGTATATCGTGAACAGCTCTCCTACATCCATATGTCCGAGGAGCTGTGTTTGCGAAGGCTGCGATTCAGCAAGGAGGTGGTCACTGAGCTCTGCCACCTGCTGCAGCCAGATCTGCAGCCTCAGCTGAGGTCCAGGACGTCTCTGTCGGTGGCAGTGAAGGTCACAGTGGCTTTGAACTTCTACGCCACTGGCTCATTCCAAGCTGCTGTTGGGGACCTCGCCAATATCTCCCAGTTTGCGGTGCATCGCTGCATCCAGCAGGTCACCAATGCCCTCTTCAGAAGGAGACGAGACTTCATCTCTTTCCCTATGACCCCAGACAAGCAGCGTGACCGTGCTCTGGGCTTTACGAGGGTAGCGGGCTTCCCCATGGTGCAGGGCGCCATTGACTGCACGCATGTGGCTTTGCGTGCTCCGCGAGAGAATGCAGAGGAATTCAGGAACAGAAAGGGGTTCCATTCCTTGAATGTGCAGTTGGTCTGTGACCACAGACAGGTGATACTCGCTGTCAATGCCCACTATCCGGGCAGCTGCCACGATGCTTTCATCCTGCGCCAGACTACTGTGGCAGAAGTTTTCGAGGCACCGCATCAGCCAGTTGGTTGGCTTCTGGGGGACAAGGGGTACGCATTGAGCACCTGGCTGATGACACCGCTCCGTACGCCAAACACCCCTGCTGAGCTGCGGTACAATGAAAGCCATCAAGCAACCAGGAACATTATTGAGCGCACAATCGGCGTGCTGAAACAACGGTTCCGCTGTCTGGACCATTCCGGAGAAGCCCTGCAGTACTCGCCTGAGCAAGTTTCGAACTTCGTAGTCGTGTGCTGCATGTTGCACAACATGGCAATCCTCAGGACCCAGCCAATGCCACCAGGCCTTGTAGCACCACCAGAGGAGGAGGAGGAAGAGGAGGAAGAGGACGAGGACGATGATCATCAGCAGCACCAAGGCAGGAGGGCGGCCCACAATGGTCAAACTGCAAGGGCCGTCCGTCAACGACTAATAGCAAGCCGCTTCTAGGGCCCCTGCCATTGCTACAAACACTAATCAACCCAGCACGCAACCCCTAAGCCGGCCAAGGCACCAATAATTCCAACCACCAGCCATGTATATTTTGAATACAGAAACTTATTTATTTTACAAACTCTGTGTGTGTCAATTCCTCATGACAAACTCATAGAAATAAACATAAAAAAACAGTCAATAACATAACTGGTTCTCACAACCTGGAGATAATGTCCAAAACACTAAACAAAAGTTGGACCATGAACCTCGGCCTTTAATAAAAAAATGACCAGCATTTTGGCACACCTCCTACTTTTTGCCCTTCGAGGGTGATCTCCTTCCCTTGCGCACTTCCCCCCTTCTAACCCTACTGCTCCTCCGTAATGGGACCTCAGTGGCTGCAGCAAGGCTGGTGGAAGGCTGCTGCTCGTCAGACCCTGACACTGCAGATGCCCCTGAAGGACGGCCTCGACCACTTCTGGGCCTGGAGTGCCCGGCTGCAGACTGCACCAACTCTGCATGGGCGGCAGCAGTCTGTCCTACAGGCGGTGGCAAGTGCAGTGGAGAAGTGAAAGTGTTGGCAGCAGGAATGCTGTCATCGTGAGAGAGGCCAGCAACTCCCTGCTCGCCCGACACACTGGCACTCCCACAGGGCAGCACTTCAGCATCCGGAGCAATCTGCCGGAGAACAGATTGCTGGCCTGCTGCGGCGCGGTGACAGCCCCGGGGACATGTGCACGAACCATCGAGGTTGGCAGCAGTCTGTGCTCGCGTGGCCTCCATCTGAGTCTGTATGAGAGCAGTCAGAGGTGGGATCACGGCAGCCAGTGACTGAATTGCAGCACTAAGCGTTAGTGTGGCATCCGCCTGTGCTACAGCGAAGTGCTCCACACTCCTTGCCAGTGACTCAATGCATTCGGGCACCCTTCCCACTGCACCCATGAGCTCAGTGTGCATGCCCACCGCCTGGGTGTTCATTTCTGCAATCAGCCGCTCCTCCTCTGCGTCCATTGCAGTAGGAGTGTCTGGCATACTCTCCCTCTGGGGAGAAGGCCCCCGTTCTTCCCCACCCCCCCCATGGCGTTGCTGCAGCCCGCTGGGTCCTGGAGCTTCACCATCATCAGCCCCTTCCCCCCTGCTCCCCTCCGGGGAAGGCGTGTTCCCAGTGTGGCCATGGGCTTCCTCGGGAGAGGGTGGCACTGATGCTCTGGCTTCCTCTTCCTCCTCAGCTGCAGCATCACTCCCAGTGGCAGCTTCAGGGCCCGTCTCCTCAGCTGGTGAATCACCATCTGAAAGCAGTGAGGTACAAGAGTGGCTTTAGCGTGAGGACAGGGTGGCAGTAAGGGAGGAATAAGTGCAGCGAGTTAGCAAGTTGGATTGAAAGTGTCAAAGGCTGGTATTGTGAGGGACAAGTGGAAGGACAGAGGACAAAAAGGTGATGACCTTACCATTGCTGTCCACAACGGGGTCGGCGTCTCCAGTGGCGACGGGACCGATCACCCGGCTTGCCACAATCCTGTGGACGCGCTCCTCCAGATCGCTGAGGGGTTGCAGCTGAAGCCGCCCTCCACCCGTCCGTTGCTGCTGTCTCCGATTATGAGCCAGCTTAGCCTGCAAGAAAAAGGACAGCATCTGAGTAAATATACAGCCATGGTCTTGCCTGATGTGCCTCCCATAGGTGAATAGCCCTTACAATATACAGCCATGGTCTTGCCTGATGTGCCTCCCATAGGTGAATAGCCCTTACAATATACAGCCATGGTCTTGCCTGATGTGCCTCCCATAGGTGAATAGCCCTTACTGTATGCAAAGTGTGGAATGTGTGTGTGTGTTTGATGAAAGGGCCATAGGTGTTGGATGAGTGTTGTGCATTGGGGTTTTAAGACCCTCTGGCCATAGAGTGAGGTTGAGATGGAGGGATGGAGAGGTATTGAGAAAAAGCCACTCACCCTGACGACCCGAGTGAGGTCGTTGAACTTTTTGCGGCATTGAGTATGGGTCCTGGGCACCATGCTCCTGGAGGAGACGCTCTGAGCCACCTCCCTCCACACTCTTCTGAACTCGCGTGGCAAAGGCCTCCTGCCACTCTAAGGGAACAGCATACATCGTCTGCGCTCCACTGCGTCAACCAGAGCATCCAAGGCCCGCTCGGTGAAGCGATGAGCGCGTTCTCTCACCCTCTCCATGCTTGGCAGCAAAATGGATTACAGGTCTCTCCAGGCTGAGATTCAAGGCTGCAATGAGCAGGGTGTGGCTGGGGAGCAAGTGGCCCCCCCCGCTTTAAGAAGTGGCCGGCGCCAGTGTGTCTGTGTTCCCTCGCTAACTGGCAGCAGCTGCGCTGCGCTCGTGCGCTGAGTTAGCGCCTCACTCCTTGGCCTTTGCGCCTTAAGAGAGGTGTGCAGCGCCTGCTTTAGCGCTCCACTCACCTCCCGGGGCGGTAAAAGTGAAGTTTCCTGTCAGTGCCGATAATTAGCGCCAGGCGCTAATATTTGCGTCCGGACGATATTTGCGCCCCAAATGGGGCGCGACCTAATTTCTACCCCAAAGCTTTCAGGCTTGTTTTTTTAACACTCTTAGATCTTTTAGAATTATTGTTTACTGTGGCCATGTTTGATTTACACCCTTGATTTCTCTGACTTCCACTTTTGCTTTTCTCCTTCCTGGCTTTTGCTTCTATCTTTGCTTCCCTTTCCTCTGTCTCCCTGCACAAGTTCTCAACCCCCTGCCATTTTAGTTTCAACCCTCCCCAACAGCACTAGCAAACACTCCCCCTAGGACTTCGGTCCCGGTCCTGCCCAGGTGCAAACCGTCCAGTTTGTACTGGTCCCACCTCCCCCAGAACCGGTTCCAATGTCCCAGGAATTTGAATCCCTCCCCCTTGCACCATTCCTCTAGCCACATATTCATCTGAAATATCCTTCTATTTCTACTCTGACTAGTACGTGGCACTGGTAGCAACCCTGAGATTACTACCTTTGAGGTCCTATTTTTTAATTTACCTCCTAACTCCCTATATACAGCTTTTAGGACCTCATCCCGTTTTTTACCTATATCGTTGGTACCTATATGCACCACGACAACTGGCTGTTCACCCTCCCCCTCCAGAATGTTCTGCAGCCACACTGAGACATCCTTGACCCTTGCACCAGGCAGCCAACATACCATCCTGGAGTCTCGTTTGTGGCCGCAGAAACGCCTATCTATTCCCCTTACAATAGCATCCGATATCACGATTGCTCTCGCGCTCTTTTTCCTCCCGTCCTGTGCAGCAGAATCACCCATGGTGCCAGGAAGTTGGTTGCTGCTGCCTTCCCCCGATAAACCATCCTCCTCAACAATTTCCAAAGTGGTATATCTTTTTGAGAGGGGGATGGCTACAGGGGACCCCTGCACTACCTACCTGTGCCTACTCCTCTGCCTGGCGGTCACCCATTCCCTTCCTGCCTGTGCTGCCTTTACTTGCGGTGTGACCAACTCATTAAACGTGATATCCACGATGTCCTCAGCATCGCGAATGCTCCAGTATGTATCCATTCGCAGCTCCAGCGCCGCAGTGCGGTCTGCCAGTAGCTGCAGCTGGATACACTTCCCGCACACATGGTCGTCAGGGACACAGGAAGTGTCCCTGATTTCCCACATACTGCAGGAGGATCATGCCACGGGGCTGAGCTGTGCTGCCATGACTTACCCTTTAATTAATTTAAATTAAATTAAATCAAATCAATACCACAAATTACACTACAATTAAATGATATAGTCAAGGGTCCTTGTTTACTAGCACTCCCCACTACACAACTGAGACCTTAGAAAGTATAATCACAAAATTAAGACCTTCTAAACTTTATAAACTATTAACCTTAACTGTCAAACTATAGAGTAGTATAAATACTCACCTGGCCGTACTCACTCAATCAGTTGCTTCCACTTGCCCACGTCACTTTTTGAAGCGTGACGTGGCTGTGGAACTCCGCCGCCGGTCTGTGAGATTGGTAAGCCTCTGAAAAAAAGCCCGCGAAAGTGAGTTTAAATACTCACTGTACCATCGCTCTCTCCGCTCCCGACACCGGACTCTGAAAAAAAGCCCGCGACAGTGTAGAGGGAGCTTTACTCTGCATCTAGCCCAGGCTGTACCTGCCCTGGGAGTATTTGATGGGACAGCGTAGAAGGAGCTTTACTCTGTATCTAACCCCATGCTGTACCTGCCCTGGGAGTGTTTGATGGGACAGTGTAGAGGGAGCTTTACTCTGTATCTAACCCTTGCTGTATCTGCCCTGGGAGAGCTTGATGGGACAGTGGAGAGGGAGCTTTACTCTGTATCAAACCTGTGCTGTTCCTGCCATGGGAGTGTTTGCTGGGACAGCGTCGAGGGAGCTTTACTCTGTATCTAAACCGTGCTGTATCTGCCCTGGGAGTGTTTGTTGGGACAGTGTAGAGGGAGCTTTACTCTGTATCTAACCCGTGCTGTACCTGCCCTGGGAGTGTTTGATGGGACAGTGTAGAGAGAGCTTTACTCTGTATCTAACCTGTGCTGTACCTGTCCTGGGAGTGTTTGATGGGACAGTGTAGAGGGAGCTTTATTCTGCATCTAACTCGTGCTGTACCTGCCCTGGGAGTGTTTGATGGGACAGTGTAGAGGGAGCTTTATTCTGCATCTAACCCGTGCTGTACCTGTCCTGGGAGTGTTTGATGGGACAGTGTAGAGGGAGCTTTATTCTGCATCTAACCCATGCTGAACCTGCCCTGGGAGTGTTTGATGGGACAGTGTAGAGGGAGCTTTACTCTATATCTAACCCGTGCTGTACTTGTCCTGGGAGTGTTTGATGGGACAGTGTAGAGGGAGCTTTATTCTGCATCTAACCCAGGCTGTACCTGCCCTGGGAGTGTTTGATGGGACAGTGTAGAGAGAGCTTTACTCTGTATCTAACCCCGTGCTGTACCTGCCCTGGGAGTGTTTGATGGGATAGTGTCGAGGGAGCTTTACTCTGTATCTAACCCGTGCTTTACCTGCCCTGGGAGTGTTTGATGGGACAGTGTAGAGGGAGCTTTACTCTGTATCTAAACTGTGCTGTACCTGCCCTGGGAGTGTTTGATGTGACAGTGTAGAGGGACCCTCAATTTCTCACCATTAACATTTCTCACCTCAATGATCACAAAAATTCACAAAATAAACCTTCCTCCAGTAACCAATCATCTAACGAGGATTCTCTCTGGTCTGCAGTGGATCTGGAGATTTCCAGGATGCCGGCATGCCCTGGGAACCAGATTGCTGTGAGGAATGACAGTGCCTGTGGCTGTCCCGATGACCTAGTTTTAGATGGGGAGAACTGTAGCTGCACTGCAGGATTCCGACTGACTGCTGATCCTCGGCGCTGTATCGGTGAGTTGCACAATTTCAGATCATAACCTCGGCCCCTATCATATTTATATTTTTCATCCACACTTTTTGTTTGTGCCTTTTGTTCTTCTCTCCCACATGGCAGCTGTCCTTCATTCTGCCAGCGCAATTCACACTTCATCTAGAGCCATCCTTTGATCCTCAACCTGTCCCATTCCCACCTCCTCTTGTCTTGAATATCTCTTAATGCTTCTTTACTTCTCCTGCCTTCCATCCTATCACTGACCTTCCCTTTTGTCCTTTCATCCCCTCCCCCATTTCCCCGCCCCTAAACCTGCTTTAAAATCTATTCCATTTCCTGCTTTTTTCCAGTTCTGACGAAAGGTCTTCGACCTGAAACGTTAACTCTGTTTCTCTCTCCACGGATGCTGCCTGGCCTACTAAGTTTTTCCAGCGTTTTCTGTTGTTATTTCAAATTTCCAGCATCTGCAGTATTTTGCTATTGTATAATGGCCCAGAAATTGATCTCGCTCTGTTCCCGCGGGGGTAAGCCTTCCCCGCGATCTCTCACCTCGCTTGTGCTTTTTCAGATCCAGCTCGCACGAACTTGATGTTCCAGACATCAGCCGGGCAGTGCTTGCGTATCCCACCGGCGTAGTGAATTCGTGCGAGCTGTGGGATCACGTGACTCAGTTAGAGCCAATGGCAGCACACCATCTTCCATTCATAAGTTTCATAGCACGGCAGTGAAATCTATGAATCTTACACCCCCCCAAAATAACAGCTAAACCTCAATTAATTTTTTTTTAAAAACCATCACATTAATAAAATAAGTATAGTTAAATAAATTAACCATTTAAAATAAAAAATTAAATTTTTGAAAAAATTTAAAATCTTTTAAAAAGTTATAAAAATAAACTTACCTGTCTTTAAAGTCTCTAAAAAAGATATACCTGTAAAAAAAAATTCAAAAAAATACTTAATTCACTACTTACCTTGTTAAAAGTGGGTCTTACTCCTCCTTTTTACATTTCTAAAATCTTCAGTACTTACCTGCGTGTCCAAAGCATGAAGTGCCCAGCGTGCGCGCAGCCTGTAGCGCGCACGCAATGCACCGAGGAACCGCCCCCTTTTCAAAAGAGCAATTGCTGGTTTTCAGCGCATGCGCAGGGCATGCAGAAAACCGGCAATTGCAGAGGGAATACGCGAGATACTCTCGCGCACCAGGATGAATTTTTGGGCCAATGTATCTGACAATTAAACACATTTATCATTTTTTCAAAACCTTCACCTTAAAGAAAGAAATTGCATTTTTACAGTGCCTTTCATGGCCTCGGTCTGACCCAAATCACTTCACAGCCAATGAAGTACCTTTTGAAGTGTAGTCACTTGTAATGTAGCAGCCAATTTGTGCACAGCAAGGTCCCACAAACAGCAATTTAATAATGACTAGATAATCTGTTTTAGTGATGTTGGTTGAGGGATAGTTTGAGAGAGGATGTCCTGGAGACTGAGCTACACATTACATCCCAGACCAGAAATCTCTCGGTATCAGACTGAGATACTAGATTTATTCTATAGACCACCAAACAGTGGGAAAGATATGGAGGAGCAAATTTGCAGAGAAATTACAGAGAGGAGCAAGAACTATAGAGTAGTGATAATGGGGGACTGCAATTATCCTAATATAGACTGGGTTTCTGAAGTGTGCTCAGGAGAACTTTCTTGATCAGTATGTTTGTGGCTCATCGAGGGAGGAGGCATTGCTGGATCTGGTTCTGGGGAATGAGGTGGGTCAAGTGAAGCAAGTGTCAGTAGGGGAACATTTCGGGAACAGTGATCATAGTATCATAAGGTTTAGATTAGCTGTGGAAAAGGACAGGGAGCTGAGGTACCAAATGAGTACTTTGCATCTGTCTTCACCAAGGAAGAAGATGCTGTCATAGACATAGTGAAGGAGGAGATAGAGGAGATACTGGATGGGATAAAAATTGATAAAGAGGAGGTACTGGAAAGGCTGGCTGTACTTAAAGAAGATAAGTCACCAGGAGCGGATGGGATGCATCCTAGGATGTGAGGGAATTGAGGGAGAAAATTGTGGCGGTACTGGCCATAATCTTCCAATCCTCCTTAGATACTGGGGTGGTGCCAGAGGACTGGAGAATTGCAAATGTTACAATATTGTTCAGAAAAGGGTGTAAAGATAAACCCAGCAACTACAGGCCAGTCAGTTTAACCTTAGTAGTGGGGAAGCTTTTAGAAACAATAATCAGGAACAAAATTAACAGTCAATTGGACAAGTGTGGATTAATTAAGGAAAGCCAGCATGGATTTGTTAAAGGCAAATTGTGTTTAACCAACTTGATCGAGTTTTTTGATGAGGTAACAGAGAGGGTTGATGAGGGTAATGCGGTTGACGTGGTGTACATTGATTTCCAAAAGGTGTTCGACAAAGTGCCACATAATAGGCTTGCCAGCAAAGTTGAAGCCCATGGAATAAAAGGGACAGTGGCAGCATGGATACAGAATTGGCTGAGTGACAGGAAACAGAGAGTGGTGGTGAACGGTTGTTTTTCGGACTGGAGGAAGGTATACACAGTGGTGTTCCCCAGGGGTCGGTTCTAGGACCACTGCTTTTCTTGATATATATTAATGACTTGGATGTGTGTGTACAGGGCACAATTTCAAAATTTGCAGATGACTCAAAACTTGGAAGTATAGTGAACAGTGAGACCTCGTTGAAGGTGGAAGGACAGGTTGAGAAAGCAGTTAAAAAGGCTTACGGGATTCTGGGCTTCATAAATAGAGGTATAGAGTACAAAAGTGTGGAAATTATAATGAACCTGTATAAAACACTAGTTCGGCCCCAACTGGAGTATTATGTCCAATTCTGGGCACTGCACTTTAGGAAGGATGTGAAGGCCTTAGAGAGGGTGCAGAAAAGATTTACGAGGATGATTCCAGGGATGAGGGACTTCAGTTACGTTGATAGACTGGAGAAGCTGGGATTGTTCTCCTTGGAGCAGAGAAGATTGAGCAGATTTGATCGAGGTTTTCAAAATCATGAGGGGTCTGGACAGAGTAGATAGAGAGAAACTGTTCTCATTGGCGGAAGGGTCGAGAACCAGAGGACACAGATTTAAGATGATTGGCAGAAGAACCAAAGGCGACATGAGGAAAAACTTTTTTACGCAGCGAGTGGTTGGGATCAGGAATGCACTGCCTGAAAGGGTGGTGGAGGCAGACTCAATCACAGCTTTCAAAAGGGAATTGAATAAGTATCTGAAAGAAAAACATTTGCAGGGCTACGGGGAAGGGTGGGGTAGTGGGACTAGCTGAAGTGCTCTTGCAGAGAGCCGGCACGGGCTCGACGGGCCGAATGGCCTCCTTCTGTGCTGTAACCATTCTATGATTCTATGATAAATATTGGCCAGGACACCGGGGAAAACTCACCTGCCCTTTTTCCAATAATGCCACAAGATATTTTACATCCACCTGAAAGGGCAGAAGGGGCATTGGTTTCAAATCTTATCTGAAATAAAGCACTCCCTCAGTACTGCCCCTCCAACAGTGCAGCGCTCCCTCAGTACTGCCCCTTCGACAGTGCGGCACTCCCTCAGTACTGCCTCTCTGACAGTGCAACGCTCCCTCAGTACTGCCCCTCCAACAGTGCAGTGTGCCCTCTGTACTGCCCCTCCCACGGTACTGCATTGGAGTGTAAGACTGGATTATGTGGTCAAGGCCCTGGTTTTAACTTTGGACGGGTTTTGGGTGGGTTGGATACTCGCTCTCTTCCCCTGTATTGCGGTCCGTGCTATTAACACCTCTTGGGTGAGGGACTGGGTGCGGCGCTGATCTCTGGCCTCCCAACGAGAGGAGAGAGAATTGGAGACTGGGGGTAAGAGCGGACTCGTTGTCCAGAGGCTGTTGAACATTGTGTTTGTGAGTTTCTCTCTGTAGATGTGGACGAGTGCAGCGGGACACACAGTCCCTGCCAACCCATTGCCAACTGCACCAATACCCTGGGCTCCTTCCTGTGTCGGTGTAACCGAGGCTTTCTGATGGGACCGAGTGGCTGTGAAGGTAAGAGGAGCTCCAATCAGGGCTGGGCTTGTGTCTCCACTCAGGGCATTGGCCCCCCGTCAGTCACCCTCCATAACTCACCCAAAAGGCCATCCGGCACGTGAAGGCTGGCCAGATGGTCCGGTACACAGGGGCGCGCAGGGTCTATGCCCCGGTCTGTATCCCAGTCTGTATCCCGGTCTGTATCCCGGTCTGTATCCGGGTCTGTATCCCGGTCTGTTTCCCAGTCTGTATCCCAGTCTGTATCCCAGTCTGTATCCCAGTCTGTATCCCAGTCTGTTTCCCGGTCTGTTTCCCAGTCTGTATCCCAGTCTGTATCCCAGTCTCTATCCCGGTCTGTTTCCCAGACTGTATCCCGGTCTGTTTCCAAGTATGTATCCCAGTCTGTTTCCCAGTCTGTATCCCGGTCTGTATCCCAGTCTGTTTCCCAGTCTGTATCCCAGTCTGTTTCCCAGTCTGTTTCCCAGTCTGTATCCCAGTCTCTATCCCGGTCTGTTTCCCAGTCTGTATCCCAGTCCGAATCCTGGTCTGTTTCCAAGTCTGTATCCCAGTCTGAATCCCCGTCTGTATCCCAGTCTGTCTCCCAGTCTGAATCCCGGTCTGTTTCCCAGTCTGTATCCCGGTTTGTATCCCGGTCTGTTTCCCAGTCTGTTTCCCAGTCTGTTTCCCAGTCGGTATCCCAGTCCGAATCCTGGTCTGTTTCCCAGTCTGTATCCGGGTCTGTATCCCAGTCTGTATCCCAGTCTGTATCCCGGTCTGTATCCCAGTCCGAATCCCAGTCTGTATCCCGGTCTGTTTCCCAGTCTGTATCCCAGTCTGTTTCCCAGTCTGTTTCCCAGTCGGTATCCCGGTCTGTTTCCCAGTCTGTTTCCCAGTCCGAATCCTGGTCTGTTTCCCAGTCTGTTTCCCAGTCTGTATCCGGGTCTGTATCCCAGTCTGTATCCCAGTCTGTATCCTGGTCTGTATCCCGGTCTGTATCCCAGTCTGTATCCCGGTCTGTATCCCAGTCTGTATCCCAGTCTGTATCCTGGTCTGTATCCCGGTCTGTATCCCAGTCTGTATCCCAGTCTGTATCCCAGTCTGTATCCCGGTCTGTATCCCAGTCTGTATCCCAGTCTGTATCCCGGTCTGTATCCCAGTCTGTATCCCGGTCTGTTTCCCAGTCTGTATCCCGGTCTGTTTCCCAGTCTGTATCCCGGTCTGTTTCCCAGTCTGTTTCCCAGTCTGTATCACGGTCTGTATCCCAGTCTGTATCCCAGTCTGTTTCCCGGTCTGTATCCGGGTCTGTATCCCGGTCTGTATCCCAGTCTGTATCCCAGTCTGTATCCCAGTTTGTATCCGGGTCTGTATCCCAGTCTGTATCCCAGTTTGTATCCCGGTCTGTATCCCAGTCTGTTTCCCAGTCTGTTTCCCAGTCCGAATCCCGGTCTGTATCCCAGTCTGTATCCCAGTCTGTTTCCCAGTCTGTATCCCGGTCTGTTTCCCAGTCTGTATCCGGGTCTGTATCCCAGTCTGTATACCAGTCTGTTTCCCAGTCCGAATCCCGGTCTGTATCCCAGTCTGTATCCCAGTCTGTTTCCCAGTCTGTTTCCCAGTCTGTATCCCGGTCTGTTTCCCAGTCTGTTTCCCAGTCTGAATCCCAGTCTGTATCCCAGTCTGTATCCCAGTCTGTTTCCCAGTCTGTTTCCCAGTCTGTATCCCGGTCTGTTTCCCAGTCTGTTTCCCGGTCTGTTTCCCAGTCTGTATCCCAGTCTGTATCCCAGTCTGTATCCCAGTTTGTATCCCGGTCTGTATCCCAGTCTGTATCCCAGTCTGTGTCCGGGTCTGTATCCCAGTCTGTTTCCCAGTTTGTATCCCGGTCTGTATCCCAGTCTGTATCCCGGTCTGTATCCCAGTCTGTATCCCAGTCTGTTTCCCAGTCTGTTTCCCAGTCGGTATCCCGGTCTGTTTCCAAGTCTGTATCCCAGTCTGAATCCCAGTCTGTCTCCCAGTCTGAATCCCGGTCTGTTTCCCAGTCTGTATCCCGGTTTGTATCCCGGTCTGTTTCCCAGTCTGTTTCCCAGTCGGTATCCCAGTCTGAATCCCAGTCTGTTTCCCAGTCGGTATCCCAGTCCAAATCCTGGTCTGTTTCCCAGTCTGTATCCCAGTCTGTATCCCAGTCTCTATCCCGGTCTGTTTCCCGGACTGTATCCCAGTCTGTATCCCAGTCTGTATCCCGGTCTGTTTCCCAGTCTGTATCCCAGTCTGTTTCCCAGTCTGTTTCCCAGTCGGTATCCCGGTCTGTTTCCCAGTCTGTTTCCCAGTCCGCATCCTGGTCTGTTTCCCAGTCTGTATCCGGGTCTGTATCCCAGTCTGTATCCCAGTCTGTATCCCGGTCTGTATCCCAGTCCGAATCCCAGTCTGTATCCCGGTCTGTTTCCCAGTCTGTATCCCAGTCTGTTTCCCAGTCTGTTTCCCAGTCGGTATCCGGTCTGTTTCCCAGTCTGTTTCCCAGTCGAATCCTGGTCTGTTTCCCAGTCTGTATCCGGGTCTGTATCCCAGTCTGTATCCCAGTCTGTATCCTGGTCTGTATCCCGGTCTGTATCCCAGTCTGTATCCCAGTCTGTATCCCAGTCTGTATCCCGGTCTGTATCCCAGTCTGTATCCCAGTCTGTATCCCGGTCTGTATCCCAGTCTGTATCCCGGTCTGTTTCCCAGTCTGTATCCCGGTCTGTTTCCCAGTCTGTATCCCGGTCTGTTTCCCAGTCTGTTTCCCAGTCTGTATCACGGTCTGTATCCCAGTCTGTATCCCAGTCTGTTTCCCGGTCTGTATCCGGGTCTGTATCCCGGTCTGTATCCCAGTCTGTATCCCAGTCTGTATCCCAGTTTGTATCCGGGTCTGTATCCCAGTCTGTATCCCAGTTTGTATCCCGGTCTGTATCCCAGTCTGTTTCCCAGTCTGTTTCCCAGTCCGAATCCCGGTCTGTATCCCAGTCTGTATCCCAGTCTGTTTCCCAGTCTGTATCCCGGTCTGTTTCCCAGTCTGTATCCGGGTCTGTATCCCAGTCTGTATCCCAGTCTGTTTCCCAGCCCGAATCCCGGTCTGTTTCCCAGTCTGTATCCCAGTCTGTTTCCCAGCCCGAATCCCGGTCTGTTTCCCAGTCTGTTTCCCAGTCTGTTTCCCAGTCTGTTTCCCAGTCTGTATCCCGGTCTGTATCCCAGTCTGTATCCGGGTCTGTTTCCCGGTCTGTATCCGGGTCTATTTCCCAGTCTGTATCCGGGTCTGTATCCCAGTCTGTATCCCAGTTTGTATCCCAGTCTGTATCCCGGTCTGTATCCCAGTCTGTATCCCGGTCTGTTTCCCAGTCTGTATCCGGGTCTATTTCCCAGTCTGTTTCCCAGTCTGTTTCCCAGTCCGAATCACGGTCTGTATCCCAGTCTGTATCCGGGTCTGTTTCCCAGTCTGTTTCCCAGTCTGTTTCCCAGTCCGAATCACGGTCTGTATCCCGGTCTGTTTCCCAGTCTGTATCCCAGTCTGTTTCCCAGTCTGTTTCCCAGTCTGTATCCCGGTCTGTATCCCAGTCTGTATCCGGGTCTGTATCCCGGTCTGTTTCCCAGTCTGTATCCCAGTCTGTATCCCAGTCTGTATCCGGGTCTGTATCCCGGTCTGTTTCCCAGTCTGTATCCGGGTCTGTATCCCAGTCTGTATCCGGGTCTGTATCCCAGTTTGTATCCCAGTCTGTATCCCGGTCTGTATCCGGGTCTGTATCCCAGTTTGTATCCCAGTCTGTATCCCAGTCTCTATCCCGGTCTGTATCCCAGTCTGTATCCTGGTCTGTATCCGGGTCTGTATCCCAGTCTGTATCCCAGTCTGTATCCCGGTCTGTATCTGGGTCTGTATCCCAGTATGTATCCCGGTCTGTATCCGGGTCTGTATCCCAGTTTGTATCCCAGTCTGTATCCCAGTCTCTATACCGGTCTGTATCCCAGTCTGTATCCCAGTTTGTATCCCAGTCTGTATCCCAGTCTCTATCTCGGTCTGTATCCCAGTCTGTATCCCAGTCTGTATCCCGGTCTGTATCTGGGTCTGTATCCCAGTTTGTATCCCAGTCTGTATCCGGGTCTGTATCCCAGTTTGTATCCCAGTCTGTATCCCAGTCTGTATCCCGGTCTGTATCCCAGTCTGTATCCGGGTCTGTATCCCGGTCTGTTTCCCAGTCTGTATCCGGGTCTGTATCCCAGTCTGTATCCGGGTCTGTATCCCAGTTTGTATCCCAGTCTGTATCCCGGTCTGTATCCGGGTCTGTATCCCAGTTTGTATCCCAGTCTGTATCCCAGTCTCTATCCCGGTCTGTATCCCAGTCTGTATCCCGGTCTGTATCCGTGTCTGTATCCCGGTCTGTATCTGGGTCTGTATCCCAGTATGTATCCCGGTCTGTATCCGGGTCTGTATCCCAGTTTGTATCCCAGTCTGTATCCCAGTCTCTATCCCGGTCTGTATCCCAGTCTGTATCCCAGTTTGTATCCCAGTCTGTATCCCAGTCTCTATCCCGGTCTGTATCCCAGTCTGTATCCCAGTCTGTATCCCGGTCTGTATCTGGGTCTGTATCCCAGTCTGTATCCGGGTCTGTATCCCAGTTTGTATCCCAGTCTGTATCCCAGTCTGTATCCCAGTCTGTATCCCAGTTTGTATCCCAGTCTGTATCCCAGTCTCTATCCCGGTCTGTATCCGGGTCTGTATCCCAGTCTGTATCCCAGTCTCTATCCCAATCTCTATCCCGGTCTGTATCCCAGTCTGTATCCCGGTCTGTATCTGGGTCTGTATCCCAGTCTGTATCCCAGTCTCTATCCTGGTCTGTATCCCAGTCTGTTTCCCGGTCTCTATCCCGGTCTTTATGCCGGTCTGTATCCCAGTCTCTATCCCGGTCTGTATCCCAGTCTGTATCCCAGTCTGTATCCCGGTCTGTTTCCCAGTCTGTATCCGGGTCTGCATCCCAGTCTGTATCCCTGTCTGTATCCCGGTCTCTATCCCGGTCTCTATCCCGGTCTGTATGCCGGTCTGTATCCCAGTCTCTATCCCGGTCTGTATCCCCTCCTCCGGTTCAGGTTCACTGAGGGGCTCGCTCTCCCAGCCTCTCTCACTCCTTTGTGTTTCAGATATCGATGAGTGCCAGGTGTCCCAGGTGACAGGACTGCCGGTCTGTTCTGCCCAGGCCTCCTGCAGCAACACGCTCGGCTCCTTTGCCTGTGCTTGCATTCCAGGGTTTGTCCGCTCGCTGGATGGAGAGAGCTGTGTGGGTGAGTTATGGGGGAGGGGTGATAACGCAATGTTGATGAGCTGGTTTTGTTGAGACTGAGATTGTCCAGAACTCCCCCACCCCCCCACAGCTGGCAGAATCTGGAGCAGATAAGGTCAGTCTGATCCACGATCTGCTCTGTCCTGAGCATTTCTCTCTTTACTGGTCAGTCTTTCGGTCCCTCTCCTTTGTCTCTCTCTCACTCCATCTTCCCTTTCTCTTTCTCTCTGTCTCTTCATCTGGTCTGTGTACTATCATTCGAGTCTCACTTTATGCTCTCTCTATCTCTCTCCTTTATCCATGTCAGCCGTGGCTCAGTGGGCAGCACTCTCGTCTCTGAGGCAGCAGGTCGTGGGTTCAAGACCCACTCCAGAGATTAGAGCACAAAATCCAGGCCAGCACTCCCAGTGCAGTACTGAGGGAGCACCTTCTGTTGGAGGGGCAGTACTGAGGGAGCGCTGCACTGTCGGAGGGGCAGTACTGAGGGAGCACTGCACTGTCGGAGGGGCAGTACTGAGGGAGCGCTGCACTGTCGGAGGGGCAGTACTGAGGGAGCACCTTCTGTTGGAGGGGCAGTACTGAGGGAGCGCTGCACTGTCGGAGGGGCAGTACTGAGGGAGTGATGCACTGTCGGAGAGGCAGTACTGAGGGAGCGCTGCACTGTCGGAGGGGCAGTACTGAGGGAGCGCTGCACAGTCGGAGAGGCAGTACTGAGGGAGCGCTGCACTGTCGGAAGGACAGTACTGAGGGAGCGCTGCACTGTCGGAGGGTCAGTACTGAGGGAGCGCTGCACTGTCGGAGGGGCAGTACTGAGGGAGCGCTGCACTGTCGGAGGGGCAGTACTGAGGGAGCGCTGCAGTCTGTTTCCCGGTCTGTTTCCCAGTCTGTATCCCAGTCTGTATCCCAGTCTGTATCCCAGTTTGTATCCCGGTCTGTATCCCAGTCTGTATCCCAGTCTGTGTCCGGGTCTGTATCCCAGTCTGTTTCCCAGTTTGTATCCCGGTCTGTATCCCAGTCTGTATCCCGGTCTGTATCCCAGTCTGTATCCCAGTCTGTTTCCCAGTCTGTTTCCCAGTCGGTATCCCGGTCTGTTTCCAAGTCTGTATCCCAGTCTGAATCCCAGTCTGTCTCCCAGTCTGAATCCCGGTCTGTTTCCCAGTCTGTATCCCGGTTTGTATCCCGGTCTGTTTCCCAGTCTGTTTCCCAGTCTGTTTCCCAGTCGGTATCCCAGTCTGAATCCCAGTCTGTTTCCCAGTCGGTATCCCAGTCCAAATCCTGGTCTGTTTCCCAGTCTGTATCCCAGTCTGTATCCCAGTCTCTATCCCGGTCTGTTTCCCGGACTGTATCCCAGTCTGTATCCCAGTCTGTATCCCGGTCTGTTTCCCAGTCTGTATCCCAGTCTGTTTCCCAGTCTGTTTCCCAGTCGGTATCCCGGTCTGTTTCCCAGTCTGTTTCCCAGTCCGCATCCTGGTCTGTTTCCCAGTCTGTATCCGGGTCTGTATCCCAGTCCGAATCCCAGTCTGTATCCCGGTCTGTTTCCCAGTCTGTATCCCAGTCTGTTTCCCAGTCTGTTTCCCAGTCGGTATCCCGGTCTGTTTCCCAGTCTGTTTCCCAGTCCGAATCCTGGTCTGTTTCCCAGTCTGTATCCGGGTCTGTATCCCAGTCTGTATCCCAGTCTGTATCCTGGTCTGTATCCCGGTCTGTATCCCAGTCTGTATCCCAGTCTGTATCCCATTCTGTATCCCGGTCTGTATCCCAGTCTGTATCCCAGTCTGTATCCCGGTCTGTATCCCAGTCTGTATCCCGGTCTGTTTCCCAGTCTGTATCCCGGTCTGTTTCCCAGTCTGTATCCCGGTCTGTTTCCCAGTCTGTTTCCCAGTCTGTATCACGGTCTGTATCCCAGTCTGTATCCCAGTCTGTTTCCCGGTCTGTATCCGGGTCTGTATCCCGGTCTGTATCCCAGTCTGTATCCCAGTCTGTATCCCAGTTTGTATCCGGGTCTGTATCCCAGTCTGTATCCCAGTTTGTATCCCGGTCTGTATCCCAGTCTGTTTCCCAGTCTGTTTCCCAGTCCGAATCCCGGTCTGTATCCCAGTCTGTATCCCAGTCTCTTTCCCAGTCTGTATCCCGGTCTGTTTCCCAGTCTGTATCCGGGTCTGTATCCCAGTCTGTATACCAGTCTGTTTCCCAGTCCGAATCCCGGTCTGTTTCCCAGTCTGTTTCCCAGTCTGTTTCCCAGTCTGTTTCCCAGTCTGTATCCCGGTCTGTATCCCAGTCTGTATCCGGGTCTGTTTCCCGGTCTGTATCCGGGTCTATTTCCAGTCTGTATCCGGGTCTGTATCCCAGTCTGTATCCCAGTTTGTATCCCAGTCTGTATCCCGGTCTGTATCCCAGTCTGTATCCCGGTCTGTTTCCCAGTCTGTATCCGGGTCTATTTCCCAGTCTGTTTCCCAGTCTGTTTCCCAGTCCGAATCACGGTCTGTATCCCAGTCTGTATCCCGGTCTGTATCCCAGACTGTATCCGGGTCTGTTTCCCAGTCTGTTTCCCAGTCTGTTTCCCAGTCCGAATCACGGTCTGTATCCCGGTCTGTTTCCCAGTCTGTATCCCAGTCTGTTTCCCAGTCTGTTTCCCAGTCTGTATCCCGGTCTGTATCCCAGTCTGTATCCGGGTCTGTATCCCGGTCTGTTTCCCAGTCTGTATCCCAGTCTGTATCCCAGTCTGTATCCGGGTCTGTATCCCGGTCTGTTTCCCAGTCTGTATCCGGGTCTGTATCCCAGTCTGTATCCGGGTCTGTATCCCAGTTTGTATCCCAGTCTGTATCCCGGTCTGTATCCGGGTCTGTATCCCAGTTTGTATCCCAGTCTGTATCCCAGTCTCTATCCCGGTCTGTATCCCAGTCTGTATCCTGGTCTGTATCCGGGTCTGTATCCCAGTCTGTATCCCAGTCTGTATCCCGGTCTGTATCTGGGTCTGTATCCCAGTATGTATCCCGGTCTGTATCCGGGTCTGTATCCCAGTTTGTATCCCAGTCTGTATCCCAGTCTTTATACCGGTCTGTATCCCAGTCTGTATCCCAGTTTGTATCCCAGTCTGTATCCCAGTCTCTATCTCGGTCTGTATCCCAGTCTGTATCCCAGTCTGTATCCCGGTCTGTATCTGGGTCTGTATCCCAGTTTGTATCCCAGTCTGTATCCGGGTCTGTATCCCAGTTTGTATCCCAGTCTGTATCCCAGTCTGTATCCCGGTCTGTATCCCAGTCTGTATCCGGGTCTGTATCCCGGTCTGTTTCCCAGTCTGTATCCGGGTCTGTATCCCAGTCTGTATCCGGGTCTGTATCCCAGTTTGTATCCCAGTCTGTATCCCGGTCTGTATCCGGGTCTGTATCCCAGTTTGTATCCCAGTCTGTATCCCAGTCTCTATCCCGGTCTGTATCCCAGTCTGTATCCCGGTCTGTATCCGTGTCTGTATCCCAGTCTGTATCCCGGTCTGTATCCCAGTCTGTATCCCGGTCTGTATCCGGGTCTGTATCCCAGTCTGTATCCCAGTCTGTATCCCGGTCTCTATCCCGGTCTCTATCCCGGTCTGTATGCCGGTCTGTATCCCAGTCTCTATCCCGGTCTGTATCCCCTCCTCCGGTTCAGGTTCACTGAGGGGCTCGCTCTCCCAGCCTCTCTCACTCCTTTGTGTTTCAGATATCGATGAGTGCCAGGTGTCCCAGGTGACAGGACTGCCGGCCTGTTCTGACCAGGCCTCCTGCAGCAACACGCTCGGCTCCTTTGCCTGTGCTTGCATTCCAGGGTTTGTCCGCTCGCTGGATGGAGAGAGCTGTGTGGGTGAGTTATGGGGGAGGGGTGATAACGCAATGTTGATGAGCTGGTTTTGTTGAGACTGAGATTGTCCAGAACTCCCCCACCCCCCCACAGCTGGCAGAATCTGGAGCAGATAAGGTCAGTCTGATCCACGATCTGCTCTGTCCTGAGCATTTCTCTCTTTACTGGTCAGTCTTTCGGTCCCTCTCCTTTGTCTCTCTCTCACTCCATCTTCCCTTTCTCTTTCTCTCTGTCTCTTCATCTGGTCTGTGTACTATCATTCGAGTCTCACTTTATGCTCTCTCTATCTCTCTCCTTTATCCATGTCAGCCGTGGCTCAGTGGGCAGCACTCTCGTCTCTGAGGCAGCAGGTCGTGGGTTCAAGACCCACTCCAGAGATTAGAGCACAAAATCCAGGCCAGCACTCCCAGTGCAGTACTGAGGGAGCACCTTCTGTTGGAGGGGCAGTACTGAGGGAGCGCTGCACTGTCGGGGGGGCAGTACTGAGGGAGCACTGCACTGTCGGAGGGGCAGTACTGAGGGAGCGCTGCACTGTCGGAGGGGCAGTACTGAGGGAGCACCTTCTGTTGGAGGGGCAGTACTGAGGGAGCGCTGCACTGTCGGAGGGGCAGTACTGAGGGAGTGATGCACTGTCGGAGAGGCAGTACTGAGGGAGCGCTGCACTGTCGGAGGGGCAGTACTGAGGGAGCGCTGCACAGTCGGAGAGGCAGTACTGAGGGAGCGCTGCACAGTCGGAGAGGCAGTACTGAGGGAGCGCTGCACTGTCGGAAGGACAGTACTGAGGGAGCGCTGCACTGTCGGAGGGTCAGTACTGAGGGAGCGCTGCACTGTCGGAGGGGCAGTACTGAGGGAGCGCTGCACTGTCGGAGGGGCAGTACTGAGGGAGCGCTGCACTGTCGGAGGGGCAGTACTGAGGTAGCACTGCACTGTCGGAGGGGCAGTACTGAGGGAGCGCTGCACTGTCGGAGGGTCAGTACTGAGGGAGCGCTGCACTGTCGGAGGGTCAGTACTGAGGGAGCGCTGCAGTCTGTTTCCCGGTCTGTTTCCCAGTCTGTATCCCAGTCTGTATCCCAGTCTGTATCCCAGTTTGTATCCCGGTCTGTATCCCAGTCTGTATCCCAGTCTGTGTCCGGGTCTGTATCCCAGTCTGTTTCCCAGTTTGTATCCCGGTCTGTATCCCAGTCTGTATCCCAGTCTGTGTCCGGGTCTGTATCCCAGTCTGTTTCCCAGTTTGTATCCCAGTCTGTATCCCGGTCTGTATCCCAGTTTGTATCCCGGTCTGTATCCCAGTCTGTATCCCAGTCTGTGTCCGGGTCTGTATCCCAGTCTGTTTCCCAGTTTGTATCCCGGTCTGTATCCCAGTCTGTATCCCAGTCTGTGTCCGGGTCTGTATCCCAGTCTGTTTCCCAGTTTGTATCCCAGTCTGTATCCCGGTCTGTATCCCAGTCTGTATCCCAGTCTGTTTCCCAGTCTGTTTCCCAGTCGGTATCCCGGTCTGTTTCCAAGTCTGTATCCCAGTCTGAATCCCAGTCTGTCTCCCAGTCTGAATCCCGGTCTGTTTCCCAGTCTGTATCCCGGTTTGTATCCCGGTCTGTTTCCCAGTCTGTTTCCCAGTCTGTTTCCCAGTCGGTATCCCAGTCTGAATCCCAGTCTGTTTCCCAGTCGGTATCCCAGTCCAAATCCTGGTCTGTTTCCCAGTCTGTATCCCAGTCTGTATCCCAGTCTCTATCCCGGTCTGTTTCCCGGACTGTATCCCAGTCTGTATCCCAGTCTGTATCCCGGTCTGTTTCCCAGTCTGTATCCCAGTCTGTTTCCCAGTCTGTTTCCCAGTCGGTATCCCGGTCTGTTTCCCAGTCTGTTTCCCAGTCCGAATCCTGGTCTGTTTCCCGGTCTGTATCCCAGTCCGAATCCCAGTCTGTATCCCAGTCTGTTTCCCAGTCTGTTTCCCAGTCGGTATCCCGGTCTGTTTCCCAGTCTGTTTCCCAGTCCGAATCCTGGTCTGTTTCCCAGTCTGTATCCGGGTCTGTATCCCAGTCTGTATCCCAGTCTGTATCCTGGTCTGTATCCCGGTCTGTATCCCAGTCTGTATCCCAGTCTGTATCCCAGTCTGTATCCCGGTCTGTATCCCAGTCTGTATCCCAGTCTGTATCCCGGTCTGTATCCCAGTCTGTATCCCGGTCTGTTTCCCAGTCTGTATCCCGGTCTGTTTCCCAGTCTGTATCCCGGTCTGTTTCCCAGTCTGTTTCCCAGTCTGTATCACGGTCTGTATCCCAGTCTGTATCCCAGTCTGTTTCCCGGTCTGTATCCGGGTCTGTATCCCGGTCTGTATCCCAGTCTGTATCCCAGTCTGTATCCCAGTTTGTATCCGGGTCTGTATCCCAGTCTGTATCCCAGTTTGTATCCCGGTCTGTATCCCAGTCTGTTTCCCAGTCTGTTTCCCAGTCCGAATCCCGGTCTGTATCCCAGTCTGTATCCCAGTCTCTTTCCCAGTCTGTATCCCGGTCTGTTTTCCCAGTCTGTATCCGGGTCTGTATCCCAGTCTGTATACCAGTCTGTTTCCCAGTCCGAATCCCGGTCTGTTTCCCAGTCTGTTTCCCAGTCTGTTTCCAGTCTGTTTCCCAGTCTGTATCCCGGTCTGTATCCCAGTCTGTATCCGGGTCTGTTTCCCGGTCTGTATCCGGGTCTATTTCCCAGTCTGTATCCGGGTCTGTATCCCAGTCTGTATCCCAGTTTGTATCCCAGTCTGTATCCCGGTCTGTATCCCAGTCTGTATCCCGGTCTGTTTCCCAGTCTGTATCCGGGTCTATTTCCCAGTCTGTTTCCCAGTCTGTTTCCCAGTCCGAATCACGGTCTGTATCCCAGTCTGTATCCCGGTCTGTATCCCAGACTGTATCCGGGTCTGTTTCCCAGTCTGTTTCCCAGTCTGTTTCCCAGTCCGAATCACGGTCTGTATCCCGGTCTGTTTCCCAGTCTGTATCCCAGTCTGTTTCCCAGTCTGTTTCCCAGTCTGTATCCCGGTCTGTATCCCAGTCTGTATCCGGGTCTGTATCCCGGTCTGTTTCCCAGTCTGTATCCCAGTCTGTATCCCAGTCTGTATCCGGGTCTGTATCCCGGTCTGTTTCCCAGTCTGTATCCGGGTCTGTATCCCAGTCTGTATCCGGGTCTGTATCCCAGTTTGTATCCCAGTCTGTATCCCGGTCTGTATCCGGGTCTGTATCCCAGTTTGTATCCCAGTCTGTATCCCAGTCTCTATCCCGGTCTGTATCCCAGTCTGTATCCTGGTCTGTATCCGGGTCTGTATCCCAGTCTGTATCCCAGTCTGTATCCCGGTCTGTATCTGGGTCTGTATCCCAGTATGTATCCCGGTCTGTATCCGGGTCTGTATCCCAGTTTGTATCCCAGTCTGTATCCCAGTCTTTATACCGGTCTGTATCCCAGTCTGTATCCCAGTTTGTATCCCAGTCTGTATCCCAGTCTCTATCTCGGTCTGTATCCCAGTCTGTATCCCAGTCTGTATCCCGGTCTGTATCTGGGTCTGTATCCCAGTTTGTATCCCAGTCTGTATCCGGGTCTGTATCCCAGTTTGTATCCCAGTCTGTATCCCAGTCTGTATCCCGGTCTGTATCCCAGTCTGTATCCGGGTCTGTATCCCGGTCTGTTTCCCAGTCTGTATCCGGGTCTGTATCCCAGTCTGTATCCGGGTCTGTATCCCAGTTTGTATCCCAGTCTGTATCCCGGTCTGTATCCGGGTCTGTATCCCAGTTTGTATCCCAGTCTGTATCCCAGTCTCTATCCCGGTCTGTATCCCAGTCTGTATCCCGGTCTGTATCCGTGTCTGTATCCCAGTCTGTATCCCGGTCTGTATCCCAGTCTGTATCCCGGTCTGTATCCGGGTCTGTATCCCAGTCTGTATCCCAGTCTGTATCCCGGTCTCTATCCCGGTCTCTATCCCGGTCTGTATGCCGGTCTGTATCCCAGTCTCTATCCCGGTCTGTATCCCCTCCTCCGGTTCAGGTTCACTGAGGGGCTCGCTCTCCCAGCCTCTCTCACTCCTTTGTGTTTCAGATATCGATGAGTGCCAGGTGTCCCAGGTGACAGGACTGCCGGCCTGTTCTGACCAGGCCTCCTGCAGCAACACGCTCGGCTCCTTTGCCTGTGCTTGCATTCCAGGGTTTGTCCGCTCGCTGGATGGAGAGAGCTGTGTGGGTGAGTTATGGGGGAGGGGTGATAACGCAATGTTGATGAGCTGGTTTTGTTGAGACTGAGATTGTCCAGAACTCCCCCACCCCCCCCACAGCTGGCAGAATCTGGAGCAGATAAGGTCAGTCTGATCCACGATCTGCTCTGTCCTGAGCATTTCTCTCTTTACTGGTCAGTCTTTCGGTCCCTCTCCTTTGTCTCTCTCTCACTCCATCTTCCCTTTCTCTTTCTCTCTGTCTCTTCATCTGGTCTGTGTACTATCATTCGAGTCTCACTTTATGCTCTCTCTATCTCTCTCCTTTATCCATGTCAGCCGTGGCTCAGTGGGCAGCACTCTCGTCTCTGAGGCAGCAGGTCGTGGGTTCAAGACCCACTCCAGAGATTAGAGCACAAAATCCAGGCCAGCACTCCCAGTGCAGTACTGAGGGAGCACCTTCTGTTGGAGGGGCAGTACTGAGGGAGCGCTGCACTGTCGGGGGGGCAGTACTGAGGGAGCACTGCACTGTCGGAGGGGCAGTACTGAGGGAGCGCTGCACTGTCGGAGGGGCAGTACTGAGGGAGCACCTTCTGTTGGAGGGGCAGTACTGAGGGAGCGCTGCACTGTCGGAGGGGCAGTACTGAGGGAGTGATGCACTGTCGGAGAGGCAGTACTGAGGGAGCGCTGCACTGTCGGAGGGGCAGTACTGAGGGAGCGCTGCACAGTCGGAGAGGCAGTACTGAGGGAGCGCTGCACTGTCGGAAGGACAGTACTGAGGGAGCGCTGCACTGTCGGAGGGTCAGTACTGAGGGAGCGCTGCACTGTCGGAGGGGCAGTACTGAGGGAGCGCTGCACTGTCGGAGGGGCAGTACTGAGGGAGCGCTGCACTGTCGGAGGGGCAGTACTGAGGTAGCACTGCACTGTCGGAGGGGCAGTACTGAGGGAGCGCTGCACTGTCGGAGGGTCAGTACTGAGGGAGCGCTGCACTGTCGGAGGGTCAGTACTGAGGGAGCGCTGCAGTCTGTTTCCCGGTCTGTTTCCCAGTCTGTATCCCAGTCTGTATCCCAGTCTGTATCCCAGTTTGTATCCCGGTCTGTATCCCAGTCTGTATCCCAGTCTGTGTCCGGGTCTGTATCCCAGTCTGTTTCCCAGTTTGTATCCCGGTCTGTATCCCAGTCTGTATCCCAGTCTGTGTCCGGGTCTGTATCCCAGTCTGTTTCCCAGTTTGTATCCCAGTCTGTATCCCGGTCTGTATCCCAGTTTGTATCCCGGTCTGTATCCCAGTCTGTATCCCAGTCTGTGTCCGGGTCTGTATCCCAGTCTGTTTCCCAGTTTGTATCCCGGTCTGTATCCCAGTCTGTATCCCAGTCTGTGTCCGGGTCTGTATCCCAGTCTGTTTCCCAGTTTGTATCCCAGTCTGTATCCCGGTCTGTATCCCAGTCTGTATCCCAGTCTGTTTCCCAGTCTGTTTCCCAGTCGGTATCCCGGTCTGTTTCCAAGTCTGTATCCCAGTCTGAATCCCAGTCTGTCTCCCAGTCTGAATCCCGGTCTGTTTCCCAGTCTGTATCCCGGTTTGTATCCCGGTCTGTTTCCCAGTCTGTTTCCCAGTCTGTTTCCCAGTCGGTATCCCAGTCTGAATCCCAGTCTGTTTCCCAGTCGGTATCCCAGTCCAAATCCTGGTCTGTTTCCCAGTCTGTATCCCAGTCTGTATCCCAGTCTCTATCCCGGTCTGTTTCCCGGACTGTATCCCAGTCTGTATCCCAGTCTGTATCCCGGTCTGTTTCCCAGTCTGTATCCCAGTCTGTTTCCCAGTCTGTTTCCCAGTCGGTATCCCGGTCTGTTTCCCAGTCTGTTTCCCAGTCCGAATCCTGGTCTGTTTCCCGGTCTGTATCCCAGTCCGAATCCCAGTCTGTATCCCGGTCTGTATCCCAGTCCGAATCCCAGTCTGTATCCCAGTCTGTTTCCCAGTCTGTTTCCCAGTCGGTATCCCGGTCTGTTTCCCAGTCTGTTTCCCAGTCCGAATCCTGGTCTGTTTCCCAGTCTGTATCCGGGTCTGTATCCCAGTCTGTATCCCAGTCTGTATCCTGGTCTGTATCCCGGTCTGTATCCCAGTCTGTATCCCAGTCTGTATCCCAGTCTGTATCCCGGTCTGTATCCCAGTCTGTATCCCAGTCTGTATCCCGGTCTGTATCCCAGTCTGTATCCCGGTCTGTTTCCCAGTCTGTATCCCGGTCTGTTTCCCAGTCTGTATCCCGGTCTGTTTCCCAGTCTGTTTCCCAGTCTGTATCACGGTCTGTATCCCAGTCTGTATCCCAGTCTGTTTCCCGGTCTGTATCCGGGTCTGTATCCCGGTCTGTATCCCAGTCTGTATCCCAGTCTGTATCCCAGTTTGTATCCGGGTCTGTATCCCAGTCTGTATCCCAGTTTGTATCCCGGTCTGTATCCCAGTCTGTTTCCCATTCTGTTTCCCAGTCCGAATCCCGGTCTGTATCCCAGTCTGTATCCCAGTCTCTTTCCCAGTCTGTATCCCGGTCTGTTTCCCAGTCTGTATCCGGGTCTGTATCCCAGTCTGTATACCAGTCTGTTTCCCAGTCCGAATCCCGGTCTGTTTCCCAGTCTGTTTCCCAGTCTGTTTCCCAGTCTGTTTCCCAGTCTGTATCCCGGTCTGTATCCCAGTCTGTATCCGGGTCTGTTTCCCGGTCTGTATCCGGGTCTATTTCCCAGTCTGTATCCGGGTCTGTATCCCAGTCTGTATCCCAGTTTGTATCCCAGTCTGTATCCCGGTCTGTATCCCAGTCTGTATCCCGGTCTGTTTCCCAGTCTGTATCCGGGTCTATTTCCCAGTCTGTTTCCCAGTCTGTTTCCCAGTCCGAATCACGGTCTGTATCCCAGTCTGTATCCCGGTCTGTATCCCAGACTGTATCCGGGTCTGTTTCCCAGTCTGTTTCCCAGTCTGTTTCCCAGTCCGAATCACGGTCTGTATCCCGGTCTGTTTCCCAGTCTGTATCCCAGTCTGTTTCCCAGTCTGTTTCCCAGTCTGTATCCCGGTCTGTATCCCAGTCTGTATCCGGGTCTGTATCCCGGTCTGTTTCCCAGTCTGTATCCCAGTCTGTATCCGGGTCTGTATCCCGGTCTGTTTCCCAGTCTGTATCCGGGTCTGTATCCCAGTCTGTATCCGGGTCTGTATCCCAGTTTGTATCCCAGTCTGTATCCCGGTCTGTATCCGGGTCTGTATCCCAGTTTGTATCCCAGTCTGTATCCCAGTCTCTATCCCGGTCTGTATCCCAGTCTGTATCCTGGTCTGTATCCGGGTCTGTATCCCAGTCTGTATCCCAGTCTGTATCCCGGTCTGTATCTGGGTCTGTATCCCAGTATGTATCCCGGTCTGTATCCGGGTCTGTATCCCAGTTTGTATCCCAGTCTGTATCCCAGTCTCTATACCGGTCTGTATCCCAGTCTGTATCCCAGTTTGTATCCCAGTCTGTATCCCAGTCTCTATCTCGGTCTGTATCCCAGTCTGTATCCCAGTCTGTATCCCGGTCTGTATCTGGGTCTGTATCCCAGTTTGTATCCCCGTCTGTATCCGGGTCTGTATCCCAGTTTGTATCCCAGTCTGTATCCCAGTCTGTATCCCGGTCTGTATCCCAGTTTGTATCCCAGTCTGTATCCCAGTCTCTATCCCGGTCTGTATCCGGGTCTGTATCCCAGTCTGTATCCCAGTCTCTATCCCAATCTCTATCCCGGTCTGTATCCCAGTCTGTATCCCGGTCTGTATCCCAGTCTGTATCCCAGTCTCTATCCTGGTCTGTATCCCAGTCTGTTTCCCGGTCTCTATCCCGGTCTTTATGCCGGTCTGTATCCCAGTCTCTATCCCGGTCTGTATCCCAGTCTGTATCCCAGTCTGTATCCCGGTCTGTTTCCCAGTCTGTATCCGGGTCTGTATCCCAGTCTGTATCCCAGTCTGTATCCCGGTCTCTATCCCGGTCTCTATCCCGGTCTGTATGCCGGTCTGTATCCCAGTCTCTATCCCGGTCTGTATCCCCTCCTCCGGTTCAGGTTCACTGAGGGGCTCGCTCTCCCAGCCTCTCTCACTCCTTTGTGTTTCAGATATCGATGAGTGCCAGGTGTCCCAGGTGACAGGACTGCCGGCCTGTTCTGCCCAGGCCTCCTGCAGCAACACGCTCGGCTCCTTTGCCTGTGCTTGCATTCCAGGGTTTGTCCGCTCGCTGGATGGAGAGAGCTGTGTGGGTGAGTTATGGGGGAGGGGTGATAACGCAATGTTGATGAGCTGGTTTTGTTGAGACTGAGATTGTCCAGAACTCCCCCACCCCCCCACAGCTGGCAGAATCTGGAGCAGATAAGGTCAGTCTGATCCACGATCTGCTCTGTCCTGAGCATTTCTCTCTTTACTGGTCAGTCTTTCGGTCCCTCTCCTTTGTCTCTCTCTCACTCCATCTTCCCTTTCTCTTTCTCTCTGTCTCTTCATCTGGTCTGTGTACTATCATTCGAGTCTCACTTTATGCTCTCTCTATCTCTCTCCTTTATCCATGTCAGCCGTGGCTCAGTGGGCAGCACTCTCGTCTCTGAGGCAGCAGGTCGTGGGTTCAAGACCCACTCCAGAGATTAGAGCACAAAATCCAGGCCAGCACTCCCAGTGCAGTACTGAGGGAGCACCTTCTGTTGGAGGGGCAGTACTGAGGGAGCGCTGCACTGTCGGAGGGGCAGTACTGAGGGAGCACTGCACTGTCAGAGGGGCAGTACTGAGGGAGCGCTGCACTGTCGGAGGGGCAGTACTGAGGGAGCACCTTCTGTTGGAGGGGCAGTACTGAGGGAGCGCTGCACTGTCGGAGGGGCAGTACTGAGGGAGTGATGCACTGTCGGAGAGGCAGTACTGAGGGAGCGCTGCACTGTCGGAGGGGCAGTACTGAGGGAGCGCTGCACAGTCGGAGAGGCAGTACTGAGGGAGCGCTGCACTGTCGGAAGGACAGTACTGAGGGAGCGCTGCACTGTCGGAGGGTCAGTACTGAGGGAGCGCTGCACTGTCGGAGGGGCAGTACTGAGGGAGCGCTGCACTGTCGGAGGGGCAGTACTGAGGGAGCGCTGCACTGTCGGAGGGGCAGTACTGAGGTAGCACTGCACTGTCGGAGGGGCAGTACTGAGGGAGCGCTGCACTGTCGGAGGGTCAGTACTGAGGGAGCGCTGCACTGTCGGAGGGTCAGTACTGAGGGAGCGCTGCACTGTCGGAGGGGCAGTACTGAGGTAGCACTGCACTGTCGGAGGGGCAGTACTGAGGGAGCGCTGCACTGTCGGAGGGTCAGTACTGAGGGAGCGCTGCACTGTCGGAGGGTCAGTACTGAGAGAGTGCTGCACTGTCGGAGGGTCAGTACTGAGGGAGCGCTGCACTGTCGGAGGGTCAGTACTGAGGGAGCACTGCACTGTCGGAGGGTCAGTACTGAGGGAGCGCTGCACTGTCGGAGGGGCAGTACTGAGGGAGCGCTGCACTGTCGGAGGGTCAGTACTGAGGGAGAGCTGCACTGTCGGAGGGTCAGTACTGAGGGAGAGCTGCACTGTCGGAGGGCCATTACTGGGGGAGTACTGAGTACTGCACTGTCAGATTTGCCGTCTTTTGGATGAGACGTTAAACCAAGGCCTCTTGTGCCCTCTCTGATGGACGCCACTATTTGAAGAGGAGCAAAGGGAAGTTCTCCCTGGTTTCCTACATTACAACAGTTACTGCAATTCAAAAGTGTTTCATTGGCTGTAAAGCACTTTGTGACGACATGAGTATGTGAAAGGAGCTCTAGAAATGCGAGATCAATTCTTCTCTTTCGCCTTTGTCTCTGTTCTCTTCTGTTCTTTTATCTGTTATCTCTCCGCTGTCTGCTCTTTCTCAGACAGGAGGCTGACACAGCCTGGCAGTGAGTTCTCCAACCACCCAGAGCAAATCGGGCACCTGCCGATAATCTCGCCCCATTCCGCTATCGGACCCTCACAGTGTGTTCCTGGAATAGTTGTAGTTTGCGCACAGAGAGCTGCTCAAAGGATACGTTGCAGTAAAGGATGCTCCAGAGCATGGTACATCGGCGAGACCATGCAGACACTGAGACAACGTATGAACGGACACCGCGCAACAATCGCCAGGCAGGAGGGTTGCCTCCCAGTCGGGGAACACTTCAGCAGCCAGGGGCATTCAGCCTCGGATCTGCGGGTAAGCGTTCTCCAAGGCGGCCTTCGAGATACACGACAGCGCAAAATCATAGAGCAGAAACTGATAGCCAAGTTCCGCACTCATGAGGATGGCCTCAATCGCGATATCGGGTTCATGTCACGATACAGAACATGACTTGACATCATGGCCGGTCTTCCCAGGTGTTTTTTTTTTAAAAAGACTAACACAAGAACACAAATTGACAGGATATGCAGCCAGCAGGTGGTTTGACACGTTGGACCCCCTGGGACACATCTCATTGTCTTGGCTGTGCTCTTTGTTGCAGGGAATAATGTGAATAGATTTTGTCTGTGTTTAAATTGTGAATTCTGGGAGATTCTCTCACTGCTAACTTACCTGACGAAGGAGCGAACTGCTTCGAAAGCTTGTAAAATTAAATAAATCTGTTGGACTATAACCTGGTGTTGTGCGACTTCTCATTTTTGTCCACCCCAGTCCAACGCCGGCATCTCCACAAAGGAAGAAAGACTTCCATTTCTAGAGCGCCGTTCACCACCACCGGACCACTCAAAGCGCTTTTCAGCCAATGAATACTCTTGGAGTGTAGTCACTGTTGTAATGTAGGAAACGCGGCAGCCAATTTACGCACAGCAAGCTCCCACAAACAGCAATGTGATAATGACCAGATAATCTGTGTTTGTGATGCTGATTGAGGGATAAATATTGGCCAGGACAAGGGGGATAACTCCCCCTGCTCTTCTTCGAAATAGTGCCATGGGATCTTTTACATCCACCTGAGAGCAGACGGGGCCTCGGTTTAACGTCTCATCTGAAAGACGGCAACTCCGACAGTGCGGCGCTCCCTCAGTACTGCCCCTCCGACATTGCTGCGCACTCTCAGTACTGCCCCTCCGACAGTGCAGCACTCCCTCAGTAATGCCCCTCCGACAGTGCATCACTCCCTCAGTACTGCCCCTCCGACAGTGCAGCGCTCCCTCAGTAATACCCCTCCAACAGTGCAGCGCTCCCTCAGTACTGCCCCTCCGACAGTGCGGCATTCCATCAGTACCGCCCCTCCAACAGTGCAGCGCTCCCTCAGGACTGCCCCTCTGACAGGGCAGCTCTCCCTCAGTACTGCCCCTCCGACAGTGCAGCGCCCCCTCAGTACTGCCCGTCCGACAGTGCAGCTCGCCCTCAGTACTGCCCCTCCGACAGTGCAGCGCTCTCTCAGTACTGCCCCTCCTACAGTGCGGCGCTCTCTCAGTACTGCCCCTCCGACAGTGCGGCGCACCCTCAGTACTGCCCCTCCGACAGTGCGGTGCTCCCTCAGTACTGCCCATCCGACAGTGCTGCGCACTCTCAGTACTGCCCCTCCGACAGTGCAGCACTCCCTCAGTAATGCCCCTCCGACAGTGCATCGCTCCCTCAGTAATACCCCTCCGACAGTGCAGCACTCCCTCAGTACTGACCCTCCGACAGTGCAGCACTCCCTCAGTATTGCCCCTCCGACAGTGCAGCGCTCCCTCAGTACTGACCCTCCGACAGTGCAGCGGAGGCTCCCTCAGTACTGCCCCTCCGACAGTGCAGCTCTCCCTTAGTACTGACACTCCGACAGTGCAGCTCTCCCTCAGTACTGCCCCTCCGATAGTGCAGCACTCCCTCAGTATTGCCCCTCCGACAGTGCAGCGCTCCCTCAGTACTGACCCTCCGACAGTGCAGCGCTCCCTCAGTACTGACCCTCCGACAGAGCAGCGCTCCCTCAGTACTGCCCCTCTGAAAGTGTAGCGCTCCCTCGGTACTGGCTCTCCGACAGTGCAGTGCTCCCTCAGTACTGCCCCTCCGACAGTGCACCGCTCCCTTAGTACTGCCCCTCCGACAGTGTAGCACTCCCTCAGTACTGGCTCTCCGACAGTGCAGTGCTCCCTCAGTACTGCCCCTCCGACAGTGCACCGCTCCCTCAGTACTGCCTCTCCGACAGTGCAGCGCTCCCTCAGTACTGCCTCTCCGACAGTGCAGCGCTCCCTCAGTACTGCCTCTCCGACAGTGCAGTGCTCCCTCAGTACTGCCTCTCCGACAGTGCAGCGCACCCTCAGTACTGCCCCTTCGACAGTGCAGCGCTCCCTCATTACTGCCCCTCTGACAGTGCAGCGCTCCCTCAGTACTGCCCCTCCGACAGTGCAGTGCTCCCTCAGTACTGCCTCTCCGACAGTGCAGCGCTCCCTCAGTACTGCCCCTCCGACAATGCAGCGCTCCCTCAGTACTGCCCCTCCGACAGTGCAGCGCTCCCTCAGTACTGCCCCTCCGACAATGCAGCGCTCCCTCAGAACTTCACTGGAGTTTCAGCCTGGATTTTTGTGCTAAATCTTTTGTTCAGACTTCCCCTCCCCCCCCCCATGTTTAGCCGAGTACTGTCACTACCCGGCCTTCCGGAGGTTCGTGTCTGGCTGGGGCAGGACTGCCGGGTGAACCATGCAGTCATTAACTCTCCTTTCAGTAAATGACTCGCAGATTAGACCATCTGGCTTCAATTAGCTGCGATCTTCTGGCTCCCCAGTGTACACACTCCGATAACAGCTGGAATGTCGGAATGCTGGGAATAAGGAAGACGGCAAATCCTGGCTCGCTATCCCAGGGGGAAAAGCACAGTCACAGAGGCACCTCCCCGAGAACAGAGACTTCACAAGAAAGCTTTGCAAACCTTTAGAAATTGTTCTCCAGAAATCTTTGACCATTCACCTCACACTGTGACACAATATTGAGGCTTTTCACAGGGTCAGGGAGCAGTGTGGAGAGGGAGGGGAGTCGGGCTTTTCACAGGGTCAGGGAGCAGTGTGGAGAGGGAGGGGAGTCGGGCTATTCACAGAGCGAGGGCTCAGTGTGGAGAGGGAGGGGAGTCGGGCTATTCACAGAGCGAGGGCTCAGTGTGGAGAGGGAGGGGAGTCGGGCTATTCACAGGGTCAGGGAGCAGTGTGGAGAGGGAGGGGAGTCGGGCTTTTCACAGAGCGAGGGCTCAGTGTGGAGAGGGAGGGGAGTCGGGCTATTCACAGGGTCAGGGAGCAGTGTGGAGAGGGAGGGGAGTCGGGCTTTTCACAGGGTCAGGGAGCAGTGTGGAGAGGGAGGGGTGGCAGGCGAGGTGACTGAAGGCCCGAAGAACGCAGCAAGATTGGAAGAATGTTTTTGCAGGGAGGGAGGCAGCAAGGGTCCAGGGCTGGTCCGTTTCGACGGAGCGTTCCAGTACTTGGCCCAAGAGCCTGTTCTTCACATGAACTGTGTCCGCAGGCTATTCACCCAAAGGGGGGGCATCGCCATGAGCTCAGTCCTGTGTTCAGCACCATCCGACAGGCAGCAAATGAGATTCCCCAAAACCGGAAGCAAGCACCGTCAATTTGTTGTGGGGAGGAGGGTGGGCGCGGGCGTCTCCCGATCGGTCGATGATGCTTTGGTGATAGATTTTCGGTAACCCCGGATACGCCGCGGAAACTGGGTTTCTGTCGCACTCCCGGCAAAGTTATGGTGGCTAATCGGAAGCACCCCGCGGAAAGTCACAGTGAATATTCGAACTGCGGCCTCACCAACAAACCCCTTAAGGTAGCAGGCCAGGTAGATAAGGTGGTTAAGAAGGCATATGGAATGCTTGCCTTTATTAGCCATGGCATAGAATACAAGAGCAGGGAGGTTATGCTTGAACTGTATAAAACACTAGTTAGGCCTCAGCTAGAATACTGCGTGCAGCTCTGGTCACCACATTACAGGAAGGATGTGATTGCACTAGAGAGGGTACAGAGGAGATTTACGAGGATGTTGCCTGGACTGGAGAATTTTAGCGATCAGGAAAGATTGGTAGGCTGGGGTTGTTTTCTTTGGAACAGAGGAGGCTGAGGGGAGATTTAAGTGAGGTGTATAAAATTATGAGGGGCCTCGATCGAGTGGATAGGAAGGACCTATTTCCCTCAGCAGAGGGGTCAATAACCAGGGGTCACAGATTTAAAGTAATTGGTAGAAGGATTAGAGGGGAGTGGAGGAGAACTTTTTTCACCCAGAGGGTGGTGGGGGTCTGGAACTCACTGCCTGAAAGGGTGGTAGAGGCAGAAACCCTCATCACATTTAAAAAGTACTTGGATATGCACGTGAAGTGCCGCAACCGACAGGGCTACGGACCAAGAGCTGGAAAGTGGGATTAGGGTGGAGAGCTCTTTGTCGGCCGGCACGGACACGATGGGCCGAGTGGCCTCCTTCTGTGCTGTAAATTTCTACGATTCTATGAATTGTACGGGTTTGGTAACACCTCTTTGCTTTCATCCTCAACGCTCCTGTTTATAAAGCTTTGGGTCCCAGGATCCCCAAAAAAGCTGGTTTGCTGTAAGATTCTGTGATTGAACGTGCCCTGATCATGTTGACTTGTCCTGTGTGCATCACTGAACACCTTCCCCCGTTCTCTCTCCTCTCTCTCTGGTAGATGTGGATGAATGTACATTTGAGGAGCTGTGCAAACGAGAGCTGGGGAACCAGTGCATCAACACAGTGGGGAGCTACAGCTGCAACTGTCAGGCTGGATTCAGGCAGCAGGGACCCACCTGTCTGGGTAAGACCCACAAACTGCGCAACGCTCATCCTGGACATGACTGTGTCCCGCTCCCCTCGCCTCCCCTCCACATAGAAACCGCAATCCACTCCATTTCTAATGTCATTGAATGGTACAGCAAGCTCGAGGGGCTGAATGGGCCTCTTCCTGTTCATGTGCAACAGTCTCGAAGGGCTGAATGGCTTCTTCCTGTTCCTAATGTAACAGGCTTGAGTGGCTGAATGGGCCTCCTCCTGTTCCTAATGTAACAGGCTCGAGTGGCTGAATGGCTTCTTCCTGTTCCTAATGTAACAGGCTCGAGGGACTGAATGGCTTCTTCCTGTTCCTAATGTAACAGGCTCAAGGAGCTGAATGGCCTCCTCCTGTTCTGGTGTAACAGGCTCAAGGGGCTGAATGGGCCTCCTCCTGCTCCTGTGTAACAGGCTCGAGGGGCTGAATGGGCCTCCTCCTGCTCCTGTGTAACAGGCTCGAGGGGCTGAATGGGCCTCCTCCTGCTCCTGTGTAACAGGCTCGAGGGGCTGAATGGGCCTCCTCCTGTTCCTAATGTAACAGTATCGAGGGGCTGAATGGCCTCCTCCTGTTCATAGAATCATAGAAAGTTACAGCACGGAAGGAGGCCATTTCGGCCCATCGTGTCAGTGCCGGCCAACAAAGAGCTATCCAGCCTAATCCCACTTCCCAGCTCTTGGTCCGTAGCCCTGCAGGTTACAGCATCCCAAGTGCACATCCAAGTACTTTTTAAATGTGTTTAGGGTTCCTGCCTCTACCACCCTTTCAGGCAGTGAGTTCCAGACCCCCACAACCCTCTGGGTGAAGAAATTTCCCCTCAAATCTCCTCTAAACCTTCCACCAATTACTTTAAATCTGTGCCCCCTGGTTTTTGACCCCTCTGCTAAGGGAAATAGGTCCTTTCTATCCACTTTATCTATGCCCCTCATAATTTTATACACCTCAATACGGTTTCCCCTCAGCCTCCTCTGTTCCAAGGAAAACAGACCCAGCCTATCCAGTCTTTCCTCATAGCTAAGATTCTCTACTCCCGGCAACATCCTTGTAAATCTCCTCTGTACCCTCTCTAGTGCAATCACATCTTTCCTGCAATGTGGTGACCAGAACTGCGCGCAGTACTCTAGCTGAGACCTAACTAGTGTTTTATACAGTTGAAGCATAACCCCCCTGCTCTTGTATTCTATGCCACGGCTAATAAAGGCAAGCATTTCGTATGCCTTCTTAACCACCTTATCTACCTGGCCTGCTACCTTCAGGGATCTGTGGACATGCACTCCAAGGTCCCTTTGTTCCTCTACACTACTCAGTGTCCTACCATTTCATGTGTATTCCCTTCCCTTGTTAGCCCTCCCCAAATGCATTACCTCACACTTCTCTGGATTGAATTCCATTTGCCACTGTTCTGCCCACCTGACCAATTTATTGATATCTTCCTGCAGTCTACAGCTTTCTTCTTCAGTATCAACCACACAGCCGATTTTAGTATCATCTGCAAACTTCTTAATCATACCCCCTATATTCAAGTCTAGATCATTGATATATACCACAAAAAGCAAGGGACTTAGTACTGAGCCCTGCGGAACCCCACTGGAAACAGCCTTCCAGTCACAAAAACACCCATCAACCATTACCCTCTGCTTCCTAATGTAACAGACTCGAGGGGCTGAACGGCCTCCTCCTGTTCCTATGTAACAGGCCCGAGGGACTGAATGGGCCTCCTCCTGTTACTGTGTTACAGGCTCGAGGGGCTGAATGGCCTCCTCCTCTTCCTGTGTAACAGGCTCGAGGGGGCTGAATGGCCTCCTCCTGTTCCTGTGTAACAGGCTCGAGGGGCTGAATGGCCTCCTCCTCTTCCTGTGTAACAGGCTCGAGGGGGCTGAATGGCCTCCTCCTGTTCCTGTGTAATAGGCTCGAGGGGCTGAATGGCCTCCTCTTCTTCCTGTGTAACAGGCTCGAGGGGCTGAGTGGGCCTCCTGTTCCTAATGTAACAGGCTCGAGGGGCTGAATGGCCTCCTCCTGTTCCTGTGTAACAGGCTCGAGGGGCTGAATGGGCCTCCTCCTGTTCCTGTGTAACAGGCTCGAGGGGCTGAATGGCCTCCTCTTCTTCCTGTGTAACAGGCTCGAGGGGCTGAATGGCCTCCTCTTCTTCCTGTGTAACAGGCTCGAGGGGCTGAATGGCCTCCTCCTGTTCCTGTGTAACAGGCTCGAGGGGCTGAATGGCCTCCTCCTGTTCCTGTGTAACAGGCTCGAGGGGCTGAATGGCCTCCTCCTGTTCCTGTGTAACAGGCTCGAGGGGCTGAATGGCCTCCTTCAGTTCATCTTTTGGGAAATGCTAGAAATTAGGAAAAAAATAGGGCTGTATTTTTCAACCCCCACAGGTGTGTACGAGGTGTGTACGCGCCCGTAGGGGCCTCGCAAATGCCAGGTTTAGGTATGCGAAGCGCATGAGCTGAAACCCGGCACTTGCGATCTGTCAAGAATCCTCTTGACTGATCCTCCGCCTGCCCGGGAGAAGGGCCTCCGCGGGCAGACTGTTCCGCTTTCCGCAGAACTTCCGCCCGCTGAAAACCCTTAGAAATCTTACTCGTAAGGCCTGCTTTTACCAGCATAAGAGTTTTTAAAAAAGGTTAAGTTTATTTTTAGCCACTAAAAAACTTTAATTATTTTTTTCAAAAATTTGTTTAAAATATTTAATTTTATGTAATTTTAACTAATTTTAAATACATGATTTTTAAAAATGTATTTAATGTTTAACTATTTTTTAAGTGATCCCCATTCATACTTTTGACAGTTCTGTGCGTAGAGACCGGTCAAAAGTGTGAAGGGGGATTCCCTTCTTCCATTGGTGCCCCATGGCCCACGGGATCCCAGGGAGGCTCGCCAACCGCCTGCGCCCCTGGGATCCCTGGGCCTCTGCGCGCATGGACCAGGAGAGGCCCAGGAGCGGAAGTCTCGGGACCTACGGAGCCAGCAGGTAAGTTCGTAGGTTTTTTCCAATCGGAGGCATCCGCACGCAGGAAGCCTCCGATCGGAAAATCCAGCCTGGATCAAATGTTCAGGAACATGGAAAATCCCGACAATCCACATCTTTTTTGTTATTATTGAATCTGCTTCCACCGTCCCTTCAGGCAGCGCGTTCCAGATCACAACAACTCGCCGCGTAAAAAACATTCTCCTCATCGCCCCTCTGGTTCTTTTACCGATCACTTTAACTCTGTGTCCACAAGTTCCCAACAGCCCAATCTTTGAATCTTCGGTCTGCAAGTACTTCTGCAGCCATCAACGTGCTCAGCCATTCCCTCAACACCATCTTTGATGCCCTTGTCCTCAGCAAAATCTTTCCTGTCTCCCATCCCGGACGTTCCCCCTCACGCCCCAACTTCACTCCCTCATGTGGCGAAGACTTGAGCATCATCCGCCGCACAACTGCTATAGCCGGCCCTCGCCAGATGTGGCACTATCGAGCCTCCCTCTCCTCTGCCAAAAACCACCCACTACTTCAGCAAAGATGATTCCCACTGCCAACCATCTCCTCAATCGCCTCTCCCTTGTCCCTCACACCTCACCTCGAACAAGTTCTGCTCTTTTTGAGACATATTAATGACCTGGACTTGGGGGCACAGGACATCATTTCAAAGTTTGCAGATGACAACAAACTGGGAAATGTCATAAACAGTGAGGAGGATAGCAACAGACTTCAAGAGGACACAGACAGACTGGTGAAATGGGCGGACACATGGCAGATGAAATTTAGCGCAGAGAAATATGAAGTGATTCATTTTGGTAGGAAGAATGAGGAGAGCCAATATAAACTAAATGGTACAATTTTAAAGGGACTGAGAGACCTGGGGGTGTACGTACACAAGTCTTTGAAGGTGGCAGGACAAGTTGAGAAGGCTGTTAAAAAAGCACACGAGATCCTTGGCTTTATAATTGGAGGCCTAGAGTACAAGAGCAAGGAGGTTATACTAATACAAAAGCAAAATACTGCGGATGCTGGAAATTATACTAAACCGTTATAAATCGCTGGTTCGGCCCCAGCTGGAGTATTGAGTTCAATTCTGGGCACCGCACTTTAGGAAGGATGTCCAGGCCTTGGAGAGGGTGTGGAGGAGATTTACTAGAATGGTTCCAGGGATGAGGGACTTCAGTTGTGTGGAGAGACTGGAGAAGCTGGGATTGTTCTCCTTTGAGCAGAGAAGGTTAAGCAGAGATTTGATAGAAGTGTTCAAAATCATGAGGGGTTTTGATAGAGTAAATAAGGAGAATCAGCTTCCAGTGGCAGGAGGGTCAGTAACCAGAGGTCACAGATTGAAGGTAATTGGCAAAAGAACCAGAGGCGAGATGAGGAGAAACACAGCGAGTTGTTGTGATCTGGAACGCGCTGCCTGAAAGGGCGGTGGAAGCAGATTCAATAATAACTTTCAAAAGGTATTTGGATAAATACTTGCAGGGGTAAAATTTGCAGGGCTCTGGGGAAAGAGCGGGAGACTGGGACTAATTGGAGAGCTCTATCAGAGAGCCAGCACAGACACGATGGGCCAAATTGCCTCCTTCTGTGCTGTATCATTCTACGATTCTAAGTGCAAAGAGCTCATGGGAATACTGGTCATTAAGGTTGAGACCATCCGATCATCTGCCTGTGCTACTTCCTCCCTCTCCCTTGCCCACCAAGCCAAGCCCCTGCTTCCAGGCTCCCTCTTGCCCTAGACCCGATCCCGAGTCTCTTCCTAGTTCCAACCTCCCCTCGTGCCCTCTACGAGCTCATCTTGTCCGTGAGACCCACCTCCTGCTCCATGCACCCCATTCGCACCAAACCGCTGACCACCCAACTTCCCTTCCTGACCCCCACGTTAGCTGATCTTGTAAATGGCTGCCTCTCCTCAGGTACTGCCCCCTTCACCTGTATAAACTGCCATCATCATTCCTCCCCTCCCACCTCAAAATATTCCCACCCTCGACCCCTCCGTCCTCAGTCACGGACCCGTAGTCATACCGAGATCTACAATTATGGTCTGACACCTTCTGCACCGCACTGTACCGCTCTTCGCACTGCCTACTGCCACGTCAGACAGGGCTCTCTGTCCAGACAGCCATCGGAGTGTCACCTTGCATCACACCAGCAGGTGGCGTTCCACGGTTGCTGTTTGATCTGCAGTTGTACAACAGACTGGACTTGTATCTGGGTTGTTTCTGTAATGCAAGCTATTTTTACCTGGACAGGTCATTAGCCTGAATCCCAGCCCCTACCAGGAGGACAGGTAAGAACATAAGAATTAGGAGCAGGAGTCGGCCATACAGCCCCTCGAGCCTGCTCCGCCATTCAATAAGATCACGGCTGATCTTCGACCTCATCTCCACTTTCCCCCACTATCCCCATATCCCTTGATTCCCTTAATATCCAAAAATCTATCGAGCTCTGTCTTGAATATACTCAACGACTGAGCCTCCACAGCCCTCTGGGGTAGAGAATTCCAAAGTTTCACCACCCTCTGAGTGAAGAAATTTCTCCTCATCTCAGTCCTAAATGGCCGCCCCCTTATTCTGAGACTGTGACCCCTGGTTCTAGACTCCCCAGCCAGGGGAAACATCCTCCCTGCATCTACCCTGTCAAGCCCTGTAAGAATTTTGTATGTTTCAATGAGATCACCTCTCATTCTTCTAAACTCTAGAGAATATAGGCCTAGTCTACTCAATCTCTTCTCATAGGACAATCCCCCATCCCAGGAATCAGTCTGGTGAACCTTCGTTGCACTCCCTTTAAGGAAAATATATCCTTCCTTAGGTAAGGAGTCCAAAACTGTGCACAGTACTCCAGGTGTGGTCTCACTAGGGCCCTATATAATTGCAGTAAGACGTCTTTAGGTAGACTGTCTTTAGTCTGGCTCCCACCTTTCCACTGGTCTGACTTGTGGGTCCCAACCAGGAGTTATACTCCCGGCAGCGTAGCTCTCAGGCTCCTTGGAGCAGACTTCCCACCACAGGAGTACAAGACCTCAGCCTTAGCCACAGATAATTCGGGGTGTCAGTGCCATAGCAATGCTTTGGGCACACAGGATCGCATCGCTGCCTCCAGGAGTCCTCGGCCCACAGACTCCATGTCAATGTCCAAAGGTCTCGCTCCGTGTAATGGTCCACTACTCCCTTGGGGCTCGAGCCTGGTGATTACTTCAGTTCAGGGGGTTGCAGTGGGTTTATGTGGCTCTCACTTGTGGCTTAGTCCGCCTCCTTGCTGACCTGTCATTGTTAGTAACAATCTCTTCTGTCTCGCTGTCTCTCCGCCAGATGTTGATGAGTGTGAGGAGATTCCTGAGGTGTGTGCCGGACTGGGTGTGTGTGAAAACACTCTGGGCAGCTACAGGTGCGGATGTCAGCCTGGATTCCGTGGCAACGGGACCTACTGTGAAGGTTGGTAACCCTGGGTACAATGGCCTGCTTATCTCACAACACCCTACAAACCTGGGTCTATCCAGGACCTACTCCCATATCTGGAGAGCTTCTCCAACCCACTCTCTTACACAGCATTAAAGGAACCATATCATCTGGTAAATGATCCCTCTCTCACTTAAAGCCTCCAACCTCACTGTCAATGTGTCTAGTCTTCACTCTCTAGACTCAGTCTAGTCACTGACCTTACTCTGGTCAGTCCTCCTCTCTTGTCCCTTCTAAGTCCTGACTCATCACGACTTCTAACTCCTCAAACTTCCTTCCTCCAAAACCATAAGGCTTTAAAAACCCCCAAGACAGAATCATAGAATGGTTACAGCACAGAAGGAGGCCATTCGACCCGTCGAGCCCGTGCCAGCTCTCTGCAAGAGCACTTCAGCTAGTCCCACTCCCCCGCCCTTTCCCCCTAGCCCTGCAAATTTCTTTCCTTCAGATACTTATCCAATTCCCTTTTGAAAGCCGTGATTGAATCTGCCTCCACCACCCTTTCAGGCAGTGCATTCCAGATCCTAACCACTCGCTGAGTAAAAAAGTTTTTCCTCATGTCGCCTTTGGTTCTTCTGCCAATCACCTTAAATCTGTGTCCTCTGGTTCTCGACCCTTCTGCCAATGGGAACAGTTTCTCTCTATCTACTCGGTCCAGACCCCTCATGATTTTGAACACCTCTATCAAATCTCTTCTCAACCTTCTCTGCTCCAAGGAGAACAACTCCAGCTCCTCCAGTCTATCCACATAACTGAAGTCCCTCATCCCTGGAATCATTCTCATAAATCTTTTCTGCACCCTCTCTAAGGCCTTCACATCCTTTCTAAAGTGCGGTGCCCAGAATTGGACACAATACTCCAGTTGAGGCCGAACCAGTGTTTTATAAAGGTGGTTCATAACTTCCTTGCTTTTGTACTCTATCAGGGAAAGATTTGGTTGCCAAGAGGGAGGCGGGGTGCTACTGGAAGCGCTCCCCCTCCCTCTTGGGGCGCTGCCAGTGACTATCGCGGCGCTACTCAATAGGAGAGCGGGGCTGACACAGCGCGGGGGGGCCGGCACCCCGCGGGGGGGCTGACACAGTGCGGGGGGAGCTGACACAGTGCGGGGGGGGGCTGACACAGTGCGGGGGGAGCTGACACAGTGCGGGGGGGCTGACACAGTGCGGGGGGAGCTGACACAGTGCGGGGGGGGCTGACACAGTGCGGGGGGGGGCTGACACAGCGCGGGGGGGGCTGACACAGCGCGGGGGGGGCTGACACAGGAAACAGAGAGCAGTGGTGGGGGGGCTGACACAGCGCGGGGGGAGGCTGACACAGCGCGGGGGGGGGAGCTGACACAGTGCGGGGGGGGGTGCTGACACAGCGCGGGTGGGGGGGCTGACACAGCGCGGGGGGGGGGCTGACACAGTGCAGGGGGGGCTGACACAGTGCAGGGGGGGCTGACACAGCGCGGGGGGGGGGGCTGACACAGTGCGGGGGGGCTGACACAGCGCGGGGGAGCTGACACAGCGCGGCCGGCACCCCGCGGGGGGGCTGACACAGCGCGGGGGGGGCTGACACAGTGCGGCCGGCACCCCGCGGGGGGGCTGCAGAGGAGGCTGGGGCCGGCAAAGGGTCAGGTGGCCAGCAACAAAAATGGCCGCCCGGCACCTCCCCTTTAAATATCAGTGCCCCGGCATCGCATACGCCCCCTAACCCTGTCGGACATAGCGTCCGGCAGTAAGTCAAGGGGCGCTACCGAAGTTCGCAGCTGGGGCGCGAGCAAGGCGCTGCGCACGGCGATGACGTCATTGCCAGAGGCACAACGCCACGGGGCGCTACCAGTTACCGCCGCCGCTAACCTCCAGCTGAATTTCGCGGGAGGCGTTAGCGGCGCCACGCCCGGGTGCTAACAGGAGGCGCAAAGCCATCGAATTTTGCCCCCACATCTCTATTTATGAAGCCCAGGATCCTGTAAGCTTTATTAACCACTTTCTCAACCTGCCCTGCCACCTTCAACGATTTGTGCACATTTACCTCCCCCACCCCCCCCCCCCCCCCCCCGGTCTCTCTGTTCATGCAGCCCCCTTTAGGATTGTACCCTTTAGTTTATATTGCCTGTCCTCGTTCTTTCTATCAAAATGTATCACTTCGCACTTTTCTGCGGTAAATTTCATCTGCCATGTGTCTGTCCATTCCACCAGCCTGTCTATGTCCTCTTGAAGTCTATCACTCTCCTCCTCACTGTTCACTATACCTCCAAGTTTTGTGTCATCTGCAAATTTAGAAATTGTGCCCTGTACACCCAAGTCTAAGTCATTAATATATATCAAGAAAAGCAGTGGTCCTAGAACGTACCCCTGGGGAACACCACTGTATACCTTCCTCCAGTCCGAAAAACAACCGTTCACCACTGCTCTCTGTTTCCTGTCACTAAACCAATTTTGTATCCATGCTGCCACTGTCCCTTTTATTCCATGGGCTTCAACTTTGCTGACAAGCCTATTATGTGGCACTCTGTCGAACGCCTTTTGGAAATCCATGTACACTACATCAACCGCATTATCCTCATCAATCCTCCCTGTTCCCTCATCAAAAAACTCAATCAAGTTAGTTAAACACTGTACAGCTGTTCCAGTACAGCTATAACACTGGCATCTATCCAACAATGTGGAAAACTGCCCAGGTATGTCCTGTCCACAAAAAGCAGGACAAATCCAATCCGGCCAATTACCGCCCCATCAGTCTACTCTCAATCATCAGCAAAGTGATGGAAATTGTCGACAACAGTGCTATCAAGCGGCACTTACTCACCAATAACCTGCTCACTGATGCCCAGTTTGGATTCCGCCAGGACCACCCTGCTCCCGATCTCATTACAGCCTTGGTCCAAACATGGACAAAAGAGCTGAATTCCAGAGGTGAGGTGAGAGTGACTGCCCTTGACATCAAGGCAGTATTTGACCGAGTGTGGCATCAAGGAGCCCTAGTAAAACTGAAGTCAATGGGAATTGGGGGGAAAATGCTCCACTGGCTGGAGTCATACCTAGCACAAAGGAAGATAGTTGTGGTGGTTGAAGGTCAATCATCACAGCCCCAGGACATCGCTGCAGGAGTTCCTCAGGGCAGTGTCCTAGGCCCAACCATCTTCAGCTGCTTCATCAATGACCTTATTCCAACATAAGGTCAGAAATGGGGATGTTTGCTGATGACTGCACAGTGTTCAACGCCATTCACAACTCCTCAGATAATGAAGCAGTCCATGCCCGCATGCAGCAAGACCTGGACGATATTCAGGCTTCGTCTGATAAGTGGCAGGTAACATTCGTGCCACACAAGTGCCAGGCAATGACTATCTTCAAAAACCACCGCCACTTGACATTCAATGGCATTACCATTGCCGAATCCCCCACCATCAATATCCTGGGGGGTCACCATTGACCAGAAACTTAACTGGACCAGCCACATAAATACTGTGGCAACAAGAGCAGGTCAGAGGCTGGGTATTCTGCGGCGAGTGTCTCACCTCCTGACTCCCCAAAGCCTTTCCACCATCTACAAGGCACAAATCAGGAGTGTGATGGAATACTCTCCACTTGCCTGGATGAGTGCAGCTCCAACAACACTCAAGAAGCTCGACACCATCCAGGACAAAGCCGCCCATTTGATTGGCACCCCATCCACCACCTTAAACATTCACTCCCTCCACCACCGGCGTACCGTGGCTGCAGTGTGTACCATCTACAAGATGCACTGCAGCAACTCGCCAAGGCTTCTTCGGCAGCACCTCCCAAACCCGTGACCTCTTCCACCTAGAAGGACAAGGGCAGCTGGTGCATGGGAACACCAACACCTCCAAGTTCCCCTCCAAGTCACACACCATCCTGACTTGGAAGTATATCACCGATCCTTCATCGTCGCTGGGTCAAAATCCTGGAATTCCCTCCCTAACAGCACTGTGGGAGCACCTTCACCGCACGGACTGCCGCGGTTCAAGAAGGCGGCTCATCGCCACCTTTTCAACGGCAATAAATGCTGACCTTGCCAGCGACGCCCACATCCCATGAACTAATAAAAAAAAACAACAGAAAACGCTGGAAAAACTCAGCAGGCCAGGCAGCATCCGTGGAGAGAGAAAGAGAGTTAACGTTTCAGGTCGATGACCTTCTGATGAAAGGTCATCGACCTGAAACGTTAACTCTCTTTCTCTCTCCACGGATGCTGCCTGGCCTGCTGAGTTTTTCCAGCGTTTTCTGTTGTTATTTCGGATTTCCAGCATCCGCAGTATTTTGCTATCGTAATAAAAAAAAACATTTGCCTTTAACAAATCCGTGCTGGCTTTCCTTAAGTAATCCACACTTGTCCAAGTGGATATCACCAATCATTACTTCCTGATTTACCATTTCTCCTACCTTTTCCAATCTTGCTGTCCTGCATGGTGGGATTTTTAATGATACCGATGCCCACTGCTATCACTTGGCAAAACTGAACCGGCGCAGGCACGATGGGCCGAATGGCCTCCATGGGTGCTGTCTGATTCTATGAACCCTTTCTAACACGTTGCTATAATGAATCTCTGTTCATTCTGTAGATGACAATGAGTGTGCCTCCGGCAAGCATGGCTGTGATACCAATGCCAGGTGCGGCAATATCATCGGCTCTTACTTCTGCCAGTGCTACCAGGGTTTCAACGGAGATGGTTACTCCTGTTTCGGTGAGTGGGGCGGGATCAGACTGTGCAACCCCACTCTAGTAACGTCACAAGGTTTCAGCACACAGCCTCGCACTAACCTGCTCACACTCACCCACACACTCAAAGCACTCACACACCCACCCACGCCTGCTCGCCTGCACACTCATACACCCACTCATTCAGGCACTTACTCCTCACGCACTCACTCAAGTTAGAAAAGTAGTCAGCAAAACTAGTAGGGAGCAGAAACAAAGGCCAACAGTAAAGAGGGTCAAAGTGCAGAAAAATATTAAACAGGCAAAGTTGAAGGCACTTTATCTAAATGCACGTAGCATTCGCAACAAGGTGGATGAATTAATGGCACTAATCGAAGTAAATGGGTGTGATGTAATTGCCATTACAGAGACATGGTTGCAGAGTAACCAAAGCTGGAAACTGAATGTTCCAGAGTAGGGGATCAAGGGATATGGGGAGAAAGCAGGGACAGGGTACTGAATTTGGATGATCAGCCATGATCTCATTGAATGGCGGAGCAGGCTCGAGGGGCCGAATGGCCTACTCCTGCTCCTATCTTCTATGTTACTCAACATTTAGGAAGGACAGACAAAAAGGAAAAGGAGGTGGCGTAGTGCTGTTAATAAGGGATGAGATCGGTACGGTAGAGATAAAAGATCTTGGCACTGCAGATCGTGATGTAGAACTGGAATCCGTTTGGGTGGAGCTAAGAAACAGCAAAGGGTGGAAAACATTGGGGGGAGTTGTGTATAGGCCACCAAACAGTAGTGGTAATGTATCAATCAAGAAATTATAAGTGCATGTAACAAGGGCAATACGGTAATCATGGGGGACTTTAATCTACATATTGATTGGGCAAATCAAATTACCACTAATGGTGTGGAGGACAAATTCTTGGAATGCATGTGAGATGGTTTCCTGGATCAGTATGTGGAGGAACCAACCAGGGAACAGGCTATTCTGGTACTGTGTAATAAGAAAGGGCTAATCAATAATCTTGTGGTAAAGGGGCCTTTAGGGACAAGTGACCATAATATGATTGAATTTTACATTAAGTTTGAGAGTGATGTAGTCCAATCTGAAACTGAGGTCTTCAATCTAAACAGAGGAAACTACAAGGGTATGAGGGACAAGTTGGCCATGGTAGATTGGGAGACTACACTAAAAGGTATGAAGGTGGACATACAATGGCTAACATTCAAGGAAATAATGCATAATTTGCAACAAACATATATTCCTCTAGGGCATAAAAACCCAAAAGGAAAAGTGATCCAACCATGGCTAACAAAAGAAATTAAAGCTCGTATTAAATCAAAGGAGGAAGCTTATAAAGTTGCCAGAAAAAGCGGTCAGCCTGAGGATTGGGATCTTTTTTAGAAATCAGCAAAGGGGGACCAAGAAATTGATAAAGAAAGGGAAAATGGAATATGAGCACAAACTAGCGAAAAATATAAAAACGGATTGTAAAAGCTTCTATAGGTATGTGAAAAGGAAAAGACTGGCGAAGGTAAATGTAGGTCCTTTACAGTCAGAGACGGGAGAATTTATAATGGGGAATGAGGAAATGACAGAGAAATTAAATAAATACTTTGTTTCTGTCTTCACGGAGGAAGACACAAAAAACCTCCCAGAAATACGAGAAAACCAAGGGTGTGGCGAGAATAAGGAACTTAAAGAAATTATTATTAGTAAAAAAACAGTACTAGCAAAATTAATGGGACTAAAAGTCGATAAATCCCAAGGACTGGATGACCTACATCCTAGGGTTTTGAAAGAGGTGGCCATTGGGATAGTGGACACATTGGTTGTCATCTTCCAAAATTCTATAGATTCTGGAACGGTTCCTGCAGATTGGAGGATAGCAAATGTAATCCCGCTATTTAAGAAAGGAGGGAGAGAGAAAACGGGAAACTACAGACCTGTTAGCCTCACATCAGTAGTTGGGAAAATGCTGGAATCTGTTAGAAAGGATGCAATAACTGGGCACTTAGAAACTAATAGTAAGATTGGGCAGAGTCAACATGGATTTATGAAAGGGAAATCCTGTTTGACAAACCTATTGGAGTTCTTTGAGGATGTAACCAGTGGAGTAGACAAAGGGGAACCGGTAGATGTGTATCTGGATTTTTAGAAGGCCTTCGATAAGGTCCCACACAAGAGGTTGGTGAACAAATTTAGGGCACATGGAATTGGGGGTAATATATTAGCATGGATTGAGAATTGGTTAACAGATTTAAAACAAAGAGTAGGGATAAACGGGTCTTTTTCAGGATGGCAGGCTGTGACTAGTGGGGAACCGCAAGGATCGGTGCTTGGGCCCCAGGTATTCACAATCTATATCAATGATTTGGATGAGGGGACTAAATGTAACATTTCCAAATTTGCTGATGATACAAAGCTAGGTGGCAGTGGCAGTTCTGAAGAGGATGTGAAGAGGCTTCAAGGGGATCTCGACAGGCTCAGTGAGTGGGCGAGAACATGGCAGATGGAATATAATGTGGATAAATGTGAAGTTATCCACTTTGGTAGAACAAACAGAAAGGCAGAGTATTTCCTAAATGGTGAAAGATTGGGGAATGCAGATGCTTAAAGGGACCTGGGTGTCCTTGTACATGAGTCACTAAAAGTGAATGTGCAGGTGCAGCAAGCCATTAGGAAGGCAAATGGTATGCTGACCTTCATTACAAGAGAATTTGAGTGTAGGAGTAAAGAAGTCTTACTCCAATTATATAGGGCCTTGGTGAGACCACACCTGGAGTATTGTGTACAGTTTTGGTCTCCTTACCTAAGGAAGGATATACTTGCCATAGAGGGAGTGCAACGAAGGTTCACGAGATTGATTCCTGGGATGGTGGGACTGTCATATGAGAAGAGATTGAGTAAACTAGGCCTGTATTCTGTTGAATTCAGAAGAATGAGAGGGGATCTCATTGAAGCATACAAAATTATTACAGGGCTTGATAGGGTGGATACTGGGAGAATGTTTCCCTTGGCTGGGGAGTCTAGAACCAGGGGCCACAGCCTCAGGATAAAGGGTAGGCCATTCAGGACTGAGATGAGAAGAACTTTCTTCACACAGAGGGTGGTGAATCTTTGGAATTCTTTACCCCAGAGGGCTGTGGAGGTTCAGTCATTGGGTATTTTCAAAACAGAAGTCGATAGATTTCTGACTAGTAAGGACATCAAGGGATATGGCGATAGGGCCGTTGAATGGAGTTGAGGCCAGAGATCAGCCATGATCTCATTGAATGGCGGAGCAGGCCCGAAGGGCCAAATGGCCGACTCCTGCTCCTATTTCTTATGTTCATATGTTCTCACTCACTCACTGACTCACTCACCCACTCCTGCACTCATCCACGCACCCGCCTGCTCGCCCACGCTCATCCGCCCACTCACCCATGCACACGCCCACACTCATGCGCACCCACCCGCTGGCCCACTATCCTTCTCGCGCTCACAACTCACCAACCTGCTCACTCTCACCGACGTGCGGAAAAATGCCCACACACTCACCAATACACACCAACGCATACACTCATCCTGCACACTCCCACTAGCCAACCCGCTACCACTAGCCAGCACACAGCCTCACAATAACCATCGCAGTTTCATCCTCGTACACTCACACCAGAGGGAGACTTACTCTGTATCTAACCCGTGCTGTACCTGCCCTGGGAGTGTTTGATGGGACAGTGTAGCGGGAGCTTTACTCTGTATCTAACCCGTGCTGTACCTGCCCTGGGAGTGTTTGATGGGACAGTGTAGAGGGAGCTTTACTCTGTATCTCACCTGTGCTGTACCTGCCCTGGGAGTGTTTGATGGGACAGTGTAGAGGGAGCTTTACTCTGTATCTAACCCGTGCTGTACCTGCCCTGGGAGTGTTTGATGGGACAGTGTAGAGGGAGCTTTACTCTGTATCAAACCCGTGCTGTACCTGCCCTGGGAGTGTTTGACGGGACAGTGTAGAGGGTGCTTTACTCTGTATCTAACCCGTGCTGTACCTGCCCTAGAAGTGTTTGATGGGACAGTGTAGAGGGAGCTTTACTCTGTATCTAACCCGTGCTGTACCTGCCCTAGGAGTGTTTGATGGGACAGTGTAGAGGGAGCTTTACTCTGTATCTAACCCGTGCTGTACCTGCCCTGGGAGTGTTTGATGGGGACAGTGTAGAGGGAGCTTTACTCTGTATCTAACCCGTGCTGTACCTGCCCTGGGAGTGTTTGATGGGACAGTGTAGAGGGAGCTTTACTCTGTGTCTAACCCGTGCTGTACCTGCCCTGGGAGTGTTTGATGGGACAGTGTAGAGGGAGCTTTACTCTGTGTCTAACGCGTGCTGTACCTGCCCTGGGAGTGTTTGATGGGACAGTGTAGAGGGAGCTTTACTCTGTGTCTAACCCGTGCTGTACCTGCCCTGGGAGTGTTTGATGGGACAGTGTAGAAGGAGCTTTACTCTGTATCTAACCCGTGCTGTACCTGTCAGCTTTAGGTGGAGTGCTCCATTGCAGATGAATTGTCAGGCCGAGGTCCTCTCTGCCTGTTGTGGTTATTTCTGATCGCACGACACTATTGGAAGAACAGCAGGAAGTTCTCCCAGTGAGCTGGCCAAGATTTAAGACCAGCCATTCATCATGTGGGATCTTGCTGTGCCTCAAAAGCTGCCCATTGAGCAACAGCGACTGTACCTTGGGGAAGGGCTCTCAATGTTTCTGCGAGATGTGACTAAGTGCCTTTTAATGCGAGGTCAATAAATGCCGCCTGCTCTGCCACCCCATCCCAGAAACTATCAATAAAACCGATGGGTGTGGAGGACAAACACCAACAGACTGGAGGGGCCGAATGGCCTGTTTCTCTGCTATAATTTCTATAGTCATGTTTATTGAAGAGGAATCAATCATCAGTGACCACCATAATCTCGAATCACTCTGACATGCCTGGCAAACACAGGAGAAGGTCACTGTGAAATACCGGGGCGAAAAGGGTTAAATTGCGAGGACAGGTTGCACAGACTGGGCTTGTTTTCCCTGAAGTTTAGAAGATTAAGGGGTGATCTAATTGAGGTGTTTAAGATGATTAAAGGATTTGATAGGGTAGATGGAGAGAAACTATTCCTCTGGTGGGGGGATTCCAGAACAAGGGGGCATCATCTTAAAATTAGAGCCAGGCCGTTCAGGGTTTGACATCAGGAAACACTTCTTCACACAAAGGGTGGTGGAAATCTGGAACTCTCTCCCCCAAAAGCTGTGGATGCTGGGGGTGACACGGGTAAGGCAGTGTTAATTCCCTGAGGGAATTAAGAGGCATCATGGCTTTGTGGGGACTGAGTCACGCCAGCACAATGAGTGACCAGGTTTATTGGAATCAATTTCCCAACCTCTTCTCGTGGGATCTAAACTCCCGATGTCCGAGTTATTGATCCAGTGCCAGAATCATGAGGCTCTTGCACCCACTGGTGAACCTTGCCCGCCAGCATTCTCACTAACGTGGCGTTTCTGGTGATTTGCAGATATCGATGAGTGTTCGGTGGGCAACGGGCCGTGCCAGCAGGTGTGTGTGAACGGAGCGGGCAGCTTCCAGTGCCAGTGTTACGAGGGCTACACACTGACCGAGGACAGGAGGTCCTGTACAGGTACAACAAGTAACGGCAAGCGCTACTAACGGGCCGTGTCCCACGGGTATGGCAGACAGGCGGAGCACAGTGAGGCACACACCAGCAGCACCACCACAGATACTGACAGGCAAACTCTCCAACAATAGGACGGAGACAGGCATTTTTGGGCAGGTCGGCGTGTGTCTATATCTGAGAGTGAGTGTGGGTGATGGAGGAGCTGCTTTCTGAGAGTGGGACAGGCTGTGTGTGGGTGATGGAGGAGCTGGTATCTGAGAGTGGGACAGACTTTGTGTGGGGGTGATGGAGGAGCTGGTATCTGAGAGTGGGACAGGCTCTGTGGGGGTAATGGAGGAGCTGGTATCTGAGAGTGGGACAGGCTGTGTGCGTGGGTGATGGAGGAGCTGGTATCGGAGAGTGGGACAGGCTGTGTGTGGGTGATGGAGGAGCTGGTATCTGAGAGTGGGACAGGCTGTGTGTGGGTGATGGAGGAGCTGGTATCTGAGAGTGGGACAGGCTGTGTGTGTGTGATGGAGGAGCTGGTATCGGAGAGTGGGACAGGCTGTGTGTGGGTGATGGAGGAGCTGGTATCTGAGAATGGGACAGGCTGTGTGTGGGTGATGGAGGAGCTGGTATCTGAGAGTGGGACAGGCTGTGTGGGTGATGGAGGAGCTGGTACCTGAGAGTGGGACAGGCTGTGTGTGGTTGATGGAGGAGCTGGTATCTGAGAGTGGGACAGGCTGTGTGTGGTTGATGGAGGAGCTGGTATCTGAGAGTGGGACAGGCTGAGTGTGAGGGTGATGGAGGAGCTGGTATCTGAGAGTGGGACAGGCTGTGTGTGAGGGTGATGGAGGAGCTGGTATCTGAGAGTGGGACAGGCTGTGTGTGGGTGATGGAGGAGCTGGTATGTGAGAGTGGGACAGGCTGTGTGTGGGCGATGGAGGAGCTGGTATCTGAGAGTGGGACAGGCTGTGTGTGAGGGTGAAGGAGGAGCTGGTATCTGAGAGTGGGACCAGGCTGTGTGTGGGTGTTGGAGGAGCTGGTATCTGAGAGTGGGACAGGCTGTGTGTGGGTGATGGAGGAGCTGGTATCTGAGAGTGGGACAGGCTGTGTGTGGGTGATGGAGGAGCTGGTATCTGAGAGTGGGACAGGCTGTGTGTGGGTGATGGAGGAGCTGGTATCTGAGAGTGGGACAGACTTTGTGTGGGTGATGGAGGAGCTGGTATCTGAGAGTGGGACAGACTTTGTGTGGGTGATGGAGGAGCTGGTATCTGAGAGTGGGACAGACTTTGTGTGGGTGATGGAGGAGCTGGTATCTGAGAGTGGGACAGACTTTGTGTGGGTGATGGAGGAGCTGGTATCTGAGAGTGGACAAAATTGAGAGGTCGCACAACACCAGGTCATAGTCCAACAGCTTTATTTGAAATCACAAGCTTGTGGTGAGCAGCAGCAGCAGAGTGGTGGTCTCTGTGAGCAGGAAGAGGAGAAGGAGAAGGAGACCAGACAGCAGACCACCACCAACAACAACCAACAACCACCACTACTGAGGTGCCTGGAGAGAGAGGACAGGAGAGGAGAAAGAAAAGAAGGAAAGGAAGGCCAAGGCCATCAACACCAGAGGAGAGGCCTTTCCACACTGCCTCCTCAATTGGCCTCCATTTTAGGAGAGGGAGAGAGGGGAGAAAACAACACAAAATCCATCAACTGTTTGGAAGGAGGGAGGAAGGAAAGAACATCAGCTACAGGTGGGTGTGATTCTGGGGCACTCTCCCAGAGACTTTGTTTTGTAGGTGGGGGGAGGAAAGAAGAAAAGAAGAAGGCCGGAACATCTAAGGGGTGTGTGTGTGGCTTCTGTAAAAGCTAGGCCGCACACACCATATTAAACACCCCTTTCCCATTGCCTGACCTGGGACAGCTGGAGCTGCCTAGGTGAAGTTCCCCAATTAATTTAATCCAATTGGGCATCGTTAAGACCTGGTGCAGGACTGAGCCTGGGCATCTCCAGCTATCCCAGGTGAAGACATCTTCTCCCCCCACCAGAAGACCACCACCAAAGACTTTTATTACATCGGAGAGTGCACCCCCCCCTGCCAACACCCACCCACCCACCCACCATCCTGAGTGGCGACCCTGCCCTTGCGGCTTCCCTCCTTCCTACCCCCTCTCTCTCTCTCTTTGTCTCTTGTCTCTCTCTGCCTCTCTCTCAAAGAGGCACCTCAATCTATTTTAATTAAGTACCTATTGAGCAGAGGGGAGAAGGCCCCTCTCCCAATTAATTCATATAAAGGGAGAGGTGTGCCTTCAATTTAAGAGCTCCCTCTGCTCAGGGGAAAACAAAAACAAAAAACCAGAGGCCATTAACACCTTCAGGCCTGTGACTTGGGGTGAGTGTAGCCCTTAAAAGACCCGTCCATTATGGCGAGCACATCTTCGTCGGTGGCGGGGGCAGCGAGGACGTATGCGAGCGTGGCAGCCGCGGCCACGGCCGCAGCCACGAGTCCTCCTGTTACCCCGTCACCTTTTACCCTCCTTACGAGGAAGAATGGGGTCAAGAGCTACACTCACCCCAACATGACTATAGAGGCGTGCGTTAAAGCCATGGCTGGGGTTGTCGGCCCTTCAGCCATCGTCGCCGCCTCTAAAATGTACGGCAAGGCTGTGTTCTTCCTGGGGTCGGAGCGGGCGGTGTCCCTGGCCATCGAGAAGGGGCTCACCGTGGGCGGGACCTTCCTGCCGGTGGACCCCCTTGAGGCCACCGCGCAAAGGATTGTGGTTTCCAACGTCCCGCCCTTTGTTCCGGGTGAGTTCCTCCTCCCCCACCTACGTCAACTGGGGGAGGTGAGGTCGGGGATCACACCCATCCCGCTCGGCTTCCGGGAAGCCAGCCTTCGGCACGTCTTCTCCTTCCGGCGCCAGCTTTTCGTCCGGCTGGCGCGGGAGGAGGACGCGGATGGCGCGTTCACGGTGCTCCACGGGGGGACCGCCCACCGCGTCTTCTGGACCTCGGACGGCGTGCGGTGCTACGCCTGTAAGGAGGTGGGGCACGTCCGCAAGAACTGCCCCGCCTCCAAGGCCGCCACGACACCTGGCGCGGCCAGGGTTGGCGCCGCCGCCCCCCCTCCCCCTGATACTGTCCGCGCGTCGACGGCGACGGATGCGCGGTCGAATTCGGAGGCCAACACCACCACGGCCTCCGGTGGGGAGGAGGGAGAGCGTCCGGGGGGAAGGAAGGCGCGTAGGAAAAATAAACACCTAAGGGCGGATCCCCTCGCGGAGGAAACATCAGAGTTGACCGAACTCACGCCCGAGTACATAGCGGAGTTGGTCGGGACGCATGAGACTGGGGGGGTCCTCGTGCCCGGGCCCGTGACCGTGACCGCAACTGCTAAGGCAGCTAAATCAAGACCTGCGGCCGGGCTCGGGCCCGAGGGGCCCAAGAAACCCAGTCGTCGGAAGGGGGCAGAGAGGGAGGCCCCAGCAGACATGGAGGCCTCCCCCTCTCCGGGCCCCAACTTGTTAAAAAGAAAGCTCCGCCCCCAGCAGGAGGACTGCGAGGAGGAAGGTCCCTCCGCAAAAGGGGGGCAGTCGCCCACCGCGGGTGCTGCGCCCCACCCCACCCCACCACCGTCATCGTCGCGCGCGATCGGCAGGGGTCGTCTGTCCCTCGGGAGGGTGAGACAGCCGAGTCTGTCCGACCTGTGCCTCCCGGGGATGGGGAAGAGACCCTGCCCGTGGGGGGGGGCGCGGAACAACCCGCGGAGGGAAATGTAGTTCCGGAACCGTTGCTCCTCGCCGGGTCGGGCGTCCTGGGGACTGGGGCGGGCGAGGCCAAAGAGGCTGAAGCCGAGCCCGCCTTTTATAACCCAGACATCTCCCAGGGACTGCTCGACCTGGTGGAGGAGTGTAGCAATCCCCAGCCCGCTGGGTCGGAGGTTGGTGGCGGGGAGACAGAAAGCCCCCTGACTCCGTCTCTGATGTTGGCGCCGGACGTGCTGGAGGAAATTGAGATTATTTTCTCCCCGGTTTCTCCGGTCGCTCCGGCGCCTGAGGCGGGGGGGGGCCCCGAACCGCCGCCGCCTCCCGGCCCGGCGCCCCTGAAGGAGCCCAGGGTGGACTCCTCTGCCACCGATCCTGGGGGTGGGATCGTGACGGAGGCGGGGCCGGCCGGTGCGGCCGAGCCGTTCGCTGCACCCTGTGTGACGGACGGGTTGGCCGCCGGTGACGACCTCCCGGAGGAGGACGGGGAGTCGGTGTTGGGCAACGAGGACGATTTGGAGTCCATCGGCAGCGAGGTGATGGACGCCCTCGTGCCCTTCACCGACTCTCCCCTCATCCCCGTAGGGGAACTCCGGGATTTTATGGCCGTGAGCCAGGGTCGTCACAAGAAGATCCGGCTGGCCCTCGACAAGTGGTCGGAGCTGGCGCTGCTCATCGTGTCCGTCCGCGCCGCCGTTAAAATCATGGGCGCGGACAAGGACGTTGGCCGGCTCGAGCTGCGTCGGCTCAAGAGTTTCCACACTGGGCTGCTGAGGGAGTGGCGGTCGTCAGTGACCGCGCTCCCTCCCCTCCGTTAGGTAGAGGTTGCACTATGCTTCTGAGATGAAGATAACCATAGCCAGCCTCAACATCAACGGCAGCAGGGAGGCGCGCCGTAGATTCAATAACTTCTCGGTCCTTCGGGACGGGAAATATGCGGTGTGCTTCCTGCAAGAAACCCACACCGTTCCGGGAGACGAGGCCACGTGGCTCCTGGAGTGGCAAGGAGGGGTCAGCATGAGTCACCTCTCCAACAATTCCTGCGGGGTGGCTGTCTTGCTGGCCCCGCATTTTCAGCCGGAGATCTTGAGGGTCAAGGAGCACGTGCCGGGCCGCTTGCTCCAGGTCACTGTTCGCCTGGGAGGCGTGCCGCTCCATTTAGTGAACGTGTACGCCCCCCGGACCGGTGCGCAGCAAGTGCGCTTCTTCGGAGAAGTGTCCGCTCTTCTGGGCTCCATCGACGTGGGCGAGTGCGTCATCCTCGGGGGGGATTTCAATTGTACCCTCGAGGCGCGGGACCGGTCGGGTCCCCCGCGAAGCCCGGCGGCGATGGAGAAGTTGCGGGACCTGGTCGGGTCCTTCGACTTGGTGGACGTCTGGCGAAATCTCCATCCCGACTCCAGCGCCTTCACGAGCGTGAGGTCTGGAGGAGGAAGGTCCAGAATCGACCGCCTTTACATTTCCCGGGCGTACGTCTCCTGCGTTCCGGCGGCTTCCATGCGGCCGGTGCCGTGCACGGACCACCACCTGGTGTGGGCAGAGCTCGCTCCGCTGCGCGCGCGGGGGGGGTCCGCGTACTGGCATTTTAACAACCTGCTGCTGGAGGACGCGCGGTTCCGGGATTCGTTTCGCCGGTTCTGGGCCGACTGGAGAAGGAAGCGGGGAGGCTTCCCCTCCTTGAGGCTATGGTGGGACGTGGGCAAGGCTCACGTCCGCGTCTTCTGTCAGGAGTACGCGAAGGGGTCGACCAAGAGGCGGGAGGCCCGGGTCGGGCGATTGGAGAAAGAAGTGCTCGACCTGGAGTCCCGTCTCGGTCAAGTCGTCGAGGACCCGGCCCTGCGGAAGGTGTACGAAGAGAAGAAGGGCGCGCTGAAGGACCTGCAGCTGGTCGGGTCCCGAGGCGCGTACGTGAGGTCGCGGATCCAGTTCCTGCGGGACCTGGACCGCGGCTCCCCCTTCTTCTACTCGCTGGAAAAAAGACGGGGGGTCCGTAAGCAGCTCTTGGGGCTGCTGGCCGACGACGGATCTCTGGTCTCGGATCCGGAGGGCATCAGCGCGGAGGCCCGGGCCTATTACGGGGCTCTGTTCTCTTCGGATCCGTCCAGCGAGGATGCGCGCAGAGTTTTGTGGGAGGACCTGCCGAAGGTCGGCCCGGAGGGCGCCGAGAATTTAGAAGCTCCGCTAAGCCTGGCGGAGCTGACCGGCGCCCTGCGCCAGCTCTCGAGGGGCAAGTCCCCGGGGCTGGACGGGCTGACCGTGGAGTTCCACAGGGCGTTCTGGGACGTCTTAGGGGACGACTACGCGCGGGTCCTGGGGGAAAGTCTGGCGACCGGGGAGATGCCCCTCTCTTGGCGCAGGGCGGTCATCGTCCTGCTGCCCAAGAAGGGCGATCTCCGCCTACTTAAGAACTGGCGCCCGGTCTCCCTCCTCAGCACGGACTACAAAATTTTCGCCAGGGCTATGTCTGCTCGCCTTGGCACCGTGCTGGCCCGCATGATCCACCCCGACCAGTCCTACACGGTCCCGGGCCGGAGCATCCACGATAACATCCATCTGGTCCGGGACCTGGTCCACCATTCCCAGAGGGCTGGTCTGTCGGTCGCCTTCCTTTCCCTGGATCAGGAGAAGGCGTTCGACAGGGTGGATCACGAGTATCTTTTCGGGACTCTGCGCGCATTCGGGTTCGGGACGCATTTCGTCGCCCGGATCCGACTTCTGTACGCTGCCGCGGAGTGTCTGATTAAAGTTAACGGGTCTTTGACGGCGCCCCTTCGCTTCGGGAGGGGGGTGCGTCAGGGATGCCCCATGTCCGGTCAGTTATACGCCGTTTGCGTGGAGCCTTTCCTGCGCCTCTTGCGGAAGAGGTTGACGGGACTGGCTCTGCAAGGGCCGGGCGTGGAGGTGGTCCTCTCGGCTTACGCCGATGACGTGCTCCTCGCGGTCACGGATCCCGTCGACTTGCGGAGGATGCGAGAATGCCAGCAGATTTACTCGGACGCATCCTCCGCCAAGATCAACTGGGAGAAATGTTCTGGACTCCTGGTGGGCCCATGGCAGGTGGACTCCCTGCCGGAGGAGTTCGGGCCTTTCGCCTGGAGCACCACGCACCTCCTCTACCTGGGAGTCTACCTCAGCCCGGCCGAGGACGCCTGGCCGGCGAACTGGCAAGAGCTGGAGGCCAAAGTCACCGCTCGCCTAGGGCGCTGGACAGGATTGCTCCGAGTGTTGTCCTACAGGGGTCGAGCGCTGGTCATAAACCAGCTGGTGGCCGCCATGTTGTGGTACCGGTTGGTCACTTTGATCCCTCCCCCTGCGTTTGTCGCCAAGATGCAGAAGAAGCTCGTCGACTTCTTCTGGGACAAAAGGAAGCACTGGGTCTCTGCCGCGGTTTTGAGTCTCCCGCTTAGGGAGGGCGGTCAGGCGCTGGTGTGCCTTCGCACCCAGGCGGCGACTTTCCGTCTTCAGACGCTGCAGAGATACCTGTACGTGGAGAATCCTCCTAGGTGGCGTGCGCTGGCGACGTATTTCTTCCGCCAGCTGCACGGCCTCAATTACGACACGCAGCTCCTGTTTGTGAGAGTGGGTGGCACGCGTGCCAGCCTGCGGGAGCTGCCTGTCTTCTACCAGGAACTGCTATGGGTTTGGAACAGCGTCGCCTCCGAGCGCAGTTCTCCCCCGTCAGGAGCGGCGGCCGTCCTTCGGGAGCCGCTGTTCAGGAATCCGCACCTCCACGACCGCGGGTTCGGCTGGCTGGCGGAGGGCAGGGCTGTGCCCGGTAAGGTGACCAGAGTCGGGGACCTGCTCGATGGCGGAGGAGCGGGCTGGATGGCGCCGGAGGAGTTGGCGAGGCGCATGTCCTGGGTCAACGTCCGGCTCGCGGTCAAAGCCATCGAGTCGCTAAAAGTGGCACTGGGCCCCGTCTCCACTAGGTGTGTCGAGGAGGCTCAAGCACGTGGGGCGATCCCGTCCGAACTGACCCCCGTTCGGACGGAATTCCTTATCGGCGCCCGGCCCCGAATCCTCCCTCGGGAGCCGCCGCCTCACCACTTGAGCCTTCTCGGAGAAATGCCCTCCGTGCCCTTTCAATCCGCACGGAGGCGTTTCCTGTACGGGCTGCTCCTGCACACTCTCCACTTTGCCATCTTCGTCTGCCGTCCGGACACGCCTTGGCGTACCATCCTGCCGTCCGGCGGAGGCGAAGGTCCCCATTGGAAGGCTCTCTACGCGGGAGTCTTCCCTTGTTCTATTGGGGACTTGGCCTGGAGGGTGTTGCACGGAGCAGTCCCGTGCAATAGGATTTTAAGTAGGTTTACGGACTCCCAGGCTGCTTGCCATTTTTGCGGCCTGGAGGAGTCCGTTTATCACATTTATGTTGAATGTGAGAGGTTGCAGCCCCTCTTTCATTATTTGAAGGGGCTGCTCCTCAATTTCTGGTTGCACTTCAGCCCCACGCTCCTGATCTACGGTCACCCGGTGCGGAGGGGAGCGGGTAGGTCGGAGGACCTCCTCGTAGGACTGCTCCTGGGCCTGGCCAAGAAAGCCATTAATTGGTCCAGGCAGCGGGCGGTCGAGGGGGTCGTTCGGCCCGATTGCCTGCCTCTCTTCCACGGCCATGTTCGCGCCCGGGTGGCCCTGGAGATGGAGCACGCGGTGTCCGCCGGCACGCTTGAGTTTTTCCGCGACCGGTGGGCGCCGCGGGGACTGGAGTGCATCGTCACCCCGGACTTTCAAATTTTAATTTGATTTATTAAGTTTCATTTCAAGTTTTAATTGATTTACAGTAAATTTTGATTTGTCCAACCTGATTTGTCCAACCAAAAAGATCAACACCAGGTTATAGTCCAACAGTTTTATTTGAAATCACAAGCTTTCGGAGCTATCGATTTGCTCCTTCCTCAGGTGAAGTAAATTAGATACAGAATCTCCAAAGCATATATAGATGGAAAACAAAGCATGTGTACTTTACAATTGCAGACCAATAAATTAAATCATCCTGACTATCTGCCGAGGTGTGATAAAGTTAATTAAGTCAGCCAGGAAGGTACCACATCAAAGACATAGCAAGATACAACTGAGACAATGAGGTGTAGTCGCAGGGGTTCTAACGTGTCAAAAGCTGCCGTCTGTATGTAAAACGAAAAGCTTTAACATTTTTTTACTTTTTTACTGGGAAAATTTTTACTTTTTTACTGGGAATCACATCTGTGAACAAGCTAACGACGACTCGAGTCCGGATCATGTCATGTATCGTGACATAAACCCAAGATCCCGATTGAGACCGTCTTCATGAGTGCGGAACTTGGCTATCAGTTTCTGCTCGATGATTTTGCGTTGTCGTGTGTTTCTAAGGTTGCCTTGGAGAACGCTTACCCGCAGATCCGAGGCTGAATGTCCTTGACTGCTGAAGTGTTCCCCGACTGGGAGGTAACAATCCTGCCTGGCGATTGTTGCGTGGTGCTCGTTCATACGTTGTCTCAGTGTCTGCATGGTCTCGCCGATGTACCATGCCGCGGTGCATTCTTTCCTGCAACGTATGAGGTAGACAACGTTGGCCGAGTCACATGAGTATGTACCATGTACCTGGTGGGTAGTGTCCTCACGTGTGATGGTGGTATCTGTGTTGATGATCTGGCATGTCTTGCAGAGTTTGCCATGGCAGGGTTGTGTGGTGTCGTGGTCGCTGTTATCCTGAAAGCTGGGTAATTTGCTGCGAACGATGGTACTTCTGAGGTTAGGCGGCTGTTTGAAGGCAAGTAGTGGAGGCGTGGGGATGGCCTTAGCGAGGTGTTTGTCGTCATCGATGACATGTTGAAGGCTGCGAAGAACATGGCGTAGTTTCTCCGCTCCGGGGAAGTACTGGACGACGTAGGGTACCCTGTTGGTTGTGTCCCGTGTTTGCCTTCTGAGGAGGTCTATGCGATTTTTCGCTGTGGCCCGTCGGAACTGTCGATCGATGAGTCGAGCGTCATATCCCGTTCTTACGAGGGCGTTTTTCAGAGTGTGGACAGGCTGTGTGGGGGTGATGGAGGAGCTGGTATCTGAGAGTGCGACAGGCTGTGTGCGTGGGTGATGGAGGAGCTGGTATCTGAGAGTGGGACAGGCTGTGTGCGTGGGTGATGGAGGAGCTGGTATCTGAGAGTGGGACAGACTTTGTGTGGGTGATGGAGGAGCTGGTATGAGTGTGGGACAGGCTGACAAGAATGGTTCCAGGGATGAGGGACTTCAGTTATGTGGATAGACTGGAGGAGCTGGGGTTGTTCTCCTTGAAGCAGAGAAGATTGAGAGGGGATTTGATAGAGGTGTTCAAAATCATGAGGGGTCTGGACAGAGTAGATAGAGAGAAACTGTTCCCATTGGCGGAAGGGTCGAGAACCAGAGGTCACAGATTTAAGGTGATTGGCAGAAGAACCAAAGGTGACATGAGGAAAAACTTTTTTACTCAGCGAGTGGTTATGATCTGGAATGCACTGCCTGAAAGGGTGGTGGAGGCAGATTCAATCATGGCTTTAAAAAGTGAATTGGATAAGTACCGAAAGGAAAAAAAATTGCAGAACTACAGGGAAAGGGCGGGGGAGGGGACTGCTGAAGTGCTCTTGCAGGAAGCCGACACGGGCTCGATGGGCCGAATGGCCTTCTTCTGTGCTGTAACCATTCTATGATTCTAATTCTATGTGTGGGGGCAGGGACTGGGTGATGGGGAGCTGGTATCTGAGAGTGAGACAGGCTGTGTGTGAGGGTGATGGAGGAGCTGGTATCTGAGAGTGGGACAGGCTGTGTGTGGGTGATGGAGGAGCTGGTATCTGAGAGTGGGACAGGCTGTGTGTGGGTGATGGAGGAGCTGGTATCTGAGAGTGGGACAGGCTGTGTGTGGGTGATGGAGGAGCTGGTATCTGAGAGTGGGACAGGCTGTGTGTGGGTGATGGAGGAGCTGGTATCTGAGAGTGGGACAGGCTGTGTGTGGGTGATGGAGGAGCTGGTATCTGAGAGTGGGACAGGCTGTGTGTGGGTGATGGAGGAGCTGGTATCTGAGAGTGGGACAGGCTGTGTGTGGGTGATGGAGGAGCTGGTATCTGAGAGTGGGACAGGCTGTGTGTGGGTGATGGAGGAGCTGGTATCTGAGAGTGGGACAGGCTGTGTGTGGGTGATGGAGGAGCTGGTATCTGAGAGTGGGACAGGCTGTGTGTGGGTGATGGAGGAGCTGGTATCTGAGAGTGGGACAGGCTGTGTGTGGGTGATGGAGGAGCTGGTATCTGAGAGTGGGACAGGCTGTGTGTGGGTGATGGAGGAGCTGGTATCTGAGAGTGGGACAGGCTGTGTGTGGGTGATGGAGGAGCTGGTATCTGAGAGTGGGACAGGCTGTGTGTGGGTGATGGAGGAGCTGGTATCTGAGAGTGGGACAGGCTGTGTGAGGGGGTGATGGGGAGCTGGTATCTGAGAGTGGGACAGGCTGTGTGTGGGTGATGGAGGAGCTGGTATCTGAGAGTGGGACAGGCTGTGTGTGGGTGATGGAGGAGCTGGTATCTGAGAGTGGGACAGGCTGTGTGTGGGTGATGGAGGAGCTGGTATCTGAGAGTGAGACAGGCTGTTTCGAGTTGTGACTTAACACTTTTAATCATTTCTCTCTATTGTGCAGATTTTGATGAATGTCTGGTTGAGAATGGGGGCTGTAACCAGATCTGTACAAACACGAACGGGTCATATGACTGCTCCTGTTACCATGGATACCAGCTGCATGTCGACAGGAAGCAGTGTGTCGGTGGGTCAATATTTTATAATAATTATATAACGGCTAATATTCTGCCCATGGTTTCTTGTGGACACACTCTGGCCATTCCCCACAGACACCAGCAGCACTGCGATCCCCAACCTGGCCATTCCCCACAGACATCAGCAGCTCCATGATCCCCGACCCTCGCCATTCCCCACAGACATCAGCAGCACTGCGATCCCCAACCTGGCCATTCCCCACAGACATCAGCAGCTCCATGATCCCCGACCCTCGCCATTCCCCACTGACACCAGCAGCACAACGATCCCCGACCCTGGCCATTCCCCACTGACACCAACAGCACCGCGATGCCCAACCTGGCCATTCCCCACTGACACCAGCAGCACCACGATCCCCGACCCTCGCCATTCCCCACTGACACCAGCAGCACCGCGATCCCCAACCTGGCCATTCCCCACTGACACCAGCAGCACCGCGATCCCCGACCCTCGCCATTCCCCACTGACACCAGCAGCACAACGATCCCCGACCCTGGCCATTCCCCACAGACATCAGCAGCACCACGATCCCCGACCCTCGCCATTCCCCACTGACACCAGCAGCACCACGATCCCCAACCTGGCCATTCCCCACTGACATCAGCAGCACCACGATCCCCAACCTGGCCATTCCCCACTGACACCAGCAGCAGCACGATCCCCAACCTGGCCATTCCCCACTGACACCAGCAGCAGCACGATCCCCAACCTGGCCATTCCCCACTGACACCAGCAGCACCACGATCCCCAACCTGGCTATTCCCCACTGACACCAGCAGCACCACGATCCCCGACCCTCGCCATTCCCCACTGACACCAGCAGCAGCACGATCCCCAACCTGGCCATTACCCACTGACACCAGCAGCAGCACGATCCCCAACCCTGTCCATTCCCCACTGACACCAGCAGCACAACGATCCCCGACCCTGGCCATTCCCCACTGACACCAGCAGCAGCACGATCCCCAACCTGGCCATTCCCCACTGACACCAGCAGCAGCACGATCCCCGACCCTGTCCATTCCCCACTGACACCAACAGCACCACGATCCCCAACCTGGCCATTCCCCACTGACACCAGCAGCACCACGATCCCCAACCCTGTCCATTCCCCACTGACACCAGCAGCACAACGATCCCCGACCCTGGCCATTCCCCACTGACACCAGCAGCAGCACGATCCCCAACCTGGCCATTCCCCACTGACACCAGCAGCAGCACGATCCCCAACCTGGCCATTCCCCACTGATACCAGCAGCACCACGATCCCCGACCCTGTCCATTCCCCACTGACACCAACAGCACACCGATCCCCGACCCTGGCCATTCCCCACTGACACCAACAGCACAGTGCCTTGTGCTAACCATTCTTATGTGAGAATTTGACTGTGGGAGGCACCACTGTTGACCGCCTGAGGTTGGCACTCACATTAGTGATGACGGGAGGGAGAGCTGGAACAACGTCTGATCATCTCTCTACCCCCATCAGCACCAACAATACCATGCTGCGGCGGGTGCCGGTCTAACTCTCTCCCGGCGGGTGCCGGTCTAACTCTCTCCCGGCGGGTGCCGGTCTAACTCTCTCCCGGCGGGTGCCGGTCTAACTCTCTCCCGGCGGGTGCCGGTCTAACTCTGCTCCTTTTACCGTGGCCAGATATCGACGAGTGTAAGATCAGTAACGGTCGCTGCTCCCACCACTGCACCAATGAATACGGGAGCCACACCTGCGGGTGCCCTGTTGAGCTAGCATTGGACAAGGACAACGTGACCTGCATCAGTGAGTAATAGCCACACACTTCACCACATTGCTGCACCACCAGACACTCCACCCACCTACTGGACTGAGCAAAGCCCAACCCCCGCTGGTCCACATTTCACTCCTGTCCAGGGAGTGAGGCCCAGGTCTAGGAGCACTGATATCACTGGTGGCTCTTGATCAGATTCCAGCCTGTAACTCACTCCCGGGTATCTGTTATTCTATATAAACCCCTCGATTAGATTCCAGCCTGTAACTCACTCCCGGGTATCTGTTATTCTATATATAAACCACCCGAACCCCTCGATTAGATTCCAGCCTGTAACTCACTCCCGGGTATCTGTTATTCTATATAAACCCCCCGAACCCCTCGATTAGATTCCAGCCTGTAACTCACTCCCGGGTATCCGTTATTCTATATATAAACCACCCGAACCCCTCGATTAGATTCCAGCCTGTAACTCACTCCCGGGTATCTGTTATTCTATATAAACCACCCGAACCCCTCGATTAGATTCCAGCCTGTAACTCACTCCTGGGTATCCGTTATTCTATATATAAACCCCCTGAACCCCTCGATTAGATTCCAGCCTGTAACTCACTCCCGGGTATCTGTTATTCTATATATAAACCCCCTGAACCCCTCGATTAGATTCCAGCCTGTAACTCACTCCCGGGTATCTGTTATTCTATATATAAACCCACCGAGCCCCTCGATTAGATTTCAGCCTGTAACTCAATCCCGGGTATCTGTTATTCTATATATAAACCCCCCGAACCCCTCGATTAGATTCCAGCCTGTAACTCACTCCCGGGTATCTGTTATTCTATATATAAACCCACCGAGCCCCTCGATTAGATTTCAGCCTGTAACTCAATCCCGGGTATCTGTTATTCTATATATAAACCCCCCGAACCCCTCGATTAGATTCCAGCCTGTAACTCACTCCCGGGTATCTGTTATTCTATATATAAACCCCCCGAACCCCTCGATTAGATTCCAGCCTGTAACTCACTCCCGGGTATCTGTTATTCTATATATAAACCTCCCGAACCCCTCAATTAGATCCCAGCCTGTAACTCACTCCCGGGTATCTGTTATTCTATATATAAACCTCCCGAACCCCTCAATTAGATCCCAGCCTGTAACTCACTCCCTGATATCAGCTATTCTATATATAAAGCCCCGGGACTCCTGGCCCTTTACCCTGTGTTGTGGGATTGTCTATGGGGGAAATTCTAGGTGACCCAAAGTGTGACCGTGACCTTTGGCCTTGCAGCCATCACTTCCTGCAGGCTGAAGAATGGCGGCTGTGACCACGTGTGCGCGGAGCGAGTGGACGGGCAGGTGGAATGCAGCTGCCTGTATGGCTGGACACTGAAGCCCGACCGGAAAAGCTGCACAGGTGAGAGAGCCGAGCGGTCCTCAGGATCATAGGATGTGCAATACGTCAGTCCAGCACTCACGATGGCTGTTCATTGCTTCCCTGTTTGTATATGAGGTCAGTGCTGTGCTCTATACCATGGGGACGAAACTGAAGCAGACCAGTACACTAAGAACGTCGCACGAGGCAAGTAAGGCACAGGACCAGGGAGTAAAAGGTCAAGGGTCAGAGTTTGTCACCATCACTGAGTCTGTGGGTCAGAGAAAGAGGTCTCCCGGCTTCCAACTGAAGGCCTGCAACTCGGAACTCTCCTGCATCTGAATTCCTCCACTGTAACTGCCAGTACAGTGAGAGAGAGAGAGGTGGCTTGCTGAACTTCCGACCCCACATCCTCTCCATCACCAAGACCCCCTACTTCCACCTCCGTAACATCGCCCCGCCTCAGCTCATCTGCTGAAACCCTCATCAATGCTTCCGTTAACCCCAAACCCGACTGTTCCAGCGCACTCCTGGCCGAACTCCCATCTTTCCCCCTCCAAAAATATTCACTTCATCCAAGACTCGTCGACGTGTCCTGACTCGCACCAAGTCCCGTTCGCCCATCAACCCCCTGTGCTCGCTGACCGACATTGGCTCCCGGTCCAGCAACGCCTCGATTTTAAAATTCTCATCCTCATTTTCAAATCTCTCCATAGCCCTCGCCCCCTCCCTATCTCTTAATCTCCTCCAGCTCTACAACCCTCCGAGATCTCTGCGCTCCTCCAATTCTGGACTCTTGAGCATCCCCGATTTTAATCGCTCCACCATTGGTGGCTGTGCCTTCAGCTGCCGAGGCCCTAAGCTCTGGAATTCCCTCCCTAAACCTCTCTGCCTCTCTACCTCTCTCCTCCTTTGAGACGCTCCTTAAGACTTGCCTCTGTGTCCAAGATTTTGGTCACCTGTCCCAATATCTCCTCCTGTGGCTCGGTCTCAAATGTTGTCTGACGCTACTGTGAAGCACCTTGGGAAGTATTGCTACGTTAAAGGTGCTATATAAATGAAAGTCTTTCTTTCTACACAAATACAAGTTGTTGCTGCTGTGGTAGTGAGGCCCCACATTGCCCCAAGCCTCCTGATGTTTCTCCCCTCCCGTTCTGTAGATGTGGACGAGTGCGGGGACTTCACCAATGGTGGCTGTCAGCAGGTGTGTAATAACTCTCCGGGGGGCTTCAACTGTAGCTGCTCGAGGGGCTTCCAGCCACGCACCGACGACAGGACCAAGTGCGAGCGTGAGTGACACGCGAGAGTTTCTGATCCGCGGCACCATGTTAGCACCGAGACGAGAGCGCGCGGAGCAGAGGGAGGTCTGCACATGTCCGAGCACCGAGAGAAATGTCAGGCCCAGTCCTCCCGCTCCCTCGACAGGTCATTGACCTGAAACGTTAACTTGGTTTCTCTCTCCAGAGACGCTGCCTGACCTACTGAGTGTTTTCTGTTTTTATATCAGTCGAAGTGTACTGACTGAACACCGAAAACTGGCACATAACGTGACCGTGTGCACGGGTAATAGCTGTCCCAGCCTGGGAGTGTTTGATGGGACAGTGTAGAGGGAGCTTTACTCTGTATCTGACCCGTGCTGTACCTGCCCTGGGAGTGTTTGATGGCACAGTGTAGAGGGAGCTTTACTCTGTATCTAACCCGTGCTGTACCTGCCCTGGGAGTGTTTGATGGCACAGTGTAGAGGGAGCTTCACTCTGTATCTAACCCTTGCTGTACCTGCCCTGGGAGTGTTTGATGGCACAGTGTAGAGGGAGCTTTACTCTGTATCTAACCCGTGCTGTACCTGCCCTGGGAGTGTTTGATGGTCATGATGCGGAGATGCCGGTGTTGGACTGGGGTGGACAAAATTGAGAGGTCGCACAACACCAGGTTATAGTCCAACAGTTTTATTTGAAATCACAAGCTTTCGGAACTATCGCTCCTTCCTCAGGTGAAGTGAGGAAGGAGCGATAGTTCCGAAAGCTTGTGATTTCAAATAAAACTGTTGGACTATAACCTGGTGTTGTGCGACCTCTCAGTGTTTGATGGGACAGTGTAGAGGGAGCTTTACTCTGTATCTAACCCGTGCTGTACCTGCCCTGGGAGTGTTTGATGGGAGACTGTAGAGGGAGCTTTACTCTGTATTGAACAGTCACGCACAATCTCTCACTGAAGCACAGATCCTTTCTGAGATTCACCCCCTCTCACAATCCTGCGTGTCTGTCGAAGTTGTGATGCTCGTAGTATGTGCCGTCATAAACTAATGAAATTCCGTTTCTCCTGCTCATCCCCTCAGCCGTTTGTAACCCCGTCTGTCAAAACTACGGTCTGTGTGTGGCTCCAGATACCTGTGACTGTCCAGCCGGATACCCTGGGCCAGGCTGCTCCGGTATGTGTCTGTATTCGAGCTCTGCTGTATTTGGGGAGATGTGTAACTGGGAATGGGAACATACTAGGAAAACACACAGTCAATTCAACTTCAATAATGGAAGGTAATGAGTGCTGGCTTCTCTCAGCAGGTTACCGTTAATCCGAGAGCATCTGACTCCAGCCTCTTAATATATCCCTAAATAATCCAACATTATTTGTGGGAGGAATTTGAAATTGTAATGTTGGCAATCTTGGCTGAGATCCCATTGTAATAAAGCAGATTCATTAGATGCAACCACCAACCTGCTGAATACAGGCACTCACCAAGTCACACTGTCATCATAAGAACATAAGAATTAAGAGCAGGAGTCGGCCAGTCGGCCCCTCGAACCTGCTCCGCCATTCAATAAGATCATGGCTGATCATCGACCTCAACTCCACTTTCCTGCCCGATCCGCATATCCCTTGATTCCCTTAATATTCAAAAATCTATCGATCTCTGAGGTAGTTACTAAAGAGGTAGTTATAGCAACTGCGCATTAGAACCACAGAAGGAGGCCATTCAGCCCATCGTGTCTGTGTCGTCCTTTGGCTAGAAAAATCCCAAACTAATCCCACTGCCCCGCTCTCTCCCCATAGCCCTGTATCAATCCCAAACTAATCCCACTGCCCCGCTCTCTCCCCATAGCCCTGTATCAATCCCCAAACTAATCCCACTGCCCCGCTCTCTCCCCATAGCCCTGTATCAATCCCCAAACTCATCCCACTGCCCCGCTCTCTTCCCATTGCCCCGTATCAATCCCCAAACTCATCCCACTGCCCCGCTCTCTCCCCATAGCCCTGTATCAATCCCAAACTAATCCCACTGCCCCGCTCTCTCCACATAGCCCTGTATCAATCCCCAAACTCATCCCACTGCCCCGCTCTCTTCCCATTGCCCTGTATCAATCCCAAACTAATCCCACTGCCCCGCTCTCTCCCCAAAGCCCTGTATCAATCTCAAACTAATCCCACTGCCCCGCTCTCTCCCCAAAGCCCTGTATCAATCTCAAACTAATCCCACTGCAGCGCTCTCTCCCCAAAGCCCTGTATCAATCCCAAACTAATCCCACTGCCCCACTCTCTCCCCAAAGCCCTGTATCAATCTCAAACTAATCCCACTGCCCCGCTCTCTCCCCAAAGCCCTGTATCAATCTCAAACTAATCCCACTGCAGCGCTCTCTCCCCAAAGCCCTGTATCAATCCCAAACTAATCCCACTACCCCACTCTCTCCCCATAGCCCTGTATCAATCCCAAACTAATCCCACTGCCCCACTCTCCCCATAGCCCTGTATCAATCTATTTTCCACTGCATCAATTGCATTTGAATGAATCAATACTAACTGTTTCCACTGCCATAAAGTGACTTCTCCACAGCCACACTGCCATAAAGTGATGTCCCCACAGCCACACTGCTGTAAAGAGGACAGTGTCACACCATCCTCCTGTGAAGAGGTAACCATAGCGGCAGGGACCATGTGTAAGAACCTGTACCCAGTCAGGATGCTGTGACTGTACAATGCCAGGATCCCTGGACTCTGAGTGATGTGCCTGCTCTAACTTCACCTCTCTCTCTCCGTAGCAATGTGTTTTCCGCCCTGTGCTCACGGTGGGACCTGCATGCGCTCCAACACCTGCGTGTGTTCCCCGGGCTGGGCTGGGGTCGGGTGTCAGACAGGTGAGTGCGACGAAGGGACAGAGTTTGTGAAACCGTGACTTTCAATCCAAGGGCTGCCCGAGCCTGACGCACAAACTAGATTCAACCCAGTCATCCAGAAACGTCCTCGCCCCCCTCACCCAGACCATCAGAGCAACAAGCTCTTTCTGAATTGCCAATGTGATGATGACCAGATAATCTGTTTGTGATTTTGGTTAAGGGGTAAATATTGGCCCCAGGACACCACGGGGGAACTCGCCTGCTGTTCTTTTGTCTTTCCGTCTTTTGGATGAGACGTTAAACCGAGGCTCTCTCAGGCAGATGTAAAAGATCCTATGGCATTATTTCAAAGAAGAGCAGGGGAGTTATCCCTGGTGTCCTGGCAAATATTTATCCCTCAATCAACATCACCAAAACAGATGATCTGCCCATTATTACATTACCGTTTGTGGGAGCTTGCTGTGCGCAAATTGGCTGTCGCGTTTCCCACATCACAACCGTGATTACACTCCAAAAAGTACTTCATTGGCTGTAAAGCGCTTTGGGACGTCCTGAGTTCGTGAAAGGCACGATAGAAATGCAAGTTCTTTCTTCAAAAAATGCCATCAGACCTTTCAGATCCACCTGAGAGAGCAGACGGGGCTTTGGTTTAACGTCTCATCCGAAAGGCGGAACCTCTGACAGTGCAGCGCTTCCTCAGTACTGCCCCTCCGACAGTGCAGCACTCCCTCAGTACTGCCCCTCCGACAGTGCAGCGCTCCCTCAGTACTGCCCCTCCGACAGTGCAGAGCACCCTCAGTACTGCCCCTCCGACAGTGCAGCACTCCCTCAGTACTGTCCCTCCGACAGTGCAGCGCTCCCTCAGTACTGTACCTCCGACAGTGCAGCACTCCCTCAGTACTGCCCCTCCGACAGTGCAGCGCTCCCTCAGTACTGTCCCTCCGACAGTGCAGCGCTCCCTCAGTACTGTACCTCCGACAGTGCAGCACTCCCTCAGTACTGCCCCTCCGACAGTGCAGCGCTCCCTCCAACTGCCCCACCGACAGTGCAGCGCTCCCTCAGTACTGCCCCTCCGACAGTGCAGCGCTCCCTCAGTACTGCTCCTCCGACAGTGCAGCGCTCCCTCAGTACTGTCCCTCCGACAGTGCAGCGCTCCCTCAGTACTGCCCCTCCGACAGTGCAGCACTCCCTCAGTACTGTCCCTCCGACAGTGCAGCACTCCCTCAGTACTGTCCCTCCGACAGTGCAGCGCTCCCTCAGTACTGTACCTCCGACAGTGCAGCACTCCCTCAGTACTGCCCCTCCGACAGTGCAGCGCTCCCTCCAACTGCCCCACCGACAGTGCAGCGCTCCCTCAGTACTGCCCCTCCGACAGTGCAGCGCTCCCTCAGTACTGCCCCTCCGACAGTGCAGCGCTCCCTCAGTACTGACCCTCCGACAGTGCAGCTCTCCCTCAGTACTGCCCCTCCGACAGTGCAGCGCTCCCTCAGTACTGACCCTCCGACAGTGCAGCACTCCCTCAGTACCGCCCCTCCGACAGTGCAGCTCTCCCTCAGTACTGCCCCTCCGACAGTGCGGCGCTCCCTCAGTACTGCCCCTCCGACAGTGCAGTACTCCCTCAGTACTGCCCCTCTGACAGTGCAGCGCTCCCTCAGTACTGACCCTCCGACAGTGCAGCGCTCCCTCAGTACTGCTCCTCCGACAGTGCAGTACTCCCTCAGTACTGCCCCTCCGACAGTGCAGCGCTCCCTCAGTACTGACCCTCCGACAGTGCAGCGCTCCCTCAGTACTGCCCCTCCGACAGTGCAGCGCTCCCTCAGTACTGCCCCTCCGACAGTGCAGCACTCCCTCAGTACTGCCCCTCCGACAGTGCAGCACTCCCTCAGTACCGCCCCTCCGACAGTGCAGCTCTCCCTCAGTACTGCCCCTCCGACAGTGCGGCGCTCCCTCAGTACTGCCCCTCCGACAGTGCTGTACTCCCTCAGTACTGCCCCTCTGACAGTGCAGCGCTCCCTCAGTACTGACCCTCCGACAGTGCAGCGCTCCCTCAGTACTGCCCCTCCGACAGTGCAGTACTCCCTCAGTACTGCCCCTCCGACAGTGCAGCGCTCCCTCAGTACTGACCCTCCGACAGTGCAGCGCTCCCTCAGTACTGCCCCTCCGACAGTGCAGCGCTCCCTCAGTACTGCCCCTCCGACAGTGCAGCACTCCCTCAGTACTGCCCCTCCGACAGTGCAGCACTCCCTCAGTACTGCCCCTCCGACAGTGCAGCCCTCCCTCAGTACTTTACATAGGATTACACTGGATTACTCAGGATATACGGCACAGAAACAGGCCATTCAGCCCAACCAGTCCATGCCGGCGTTTATGCTCCACATGAGCCTCCTCCCGTCTTTCCTCATCTAAATCTATCAGCATAACCCTCTATTCCCTTCTCCCTCAGATGCTTGTCTAGCCTCCCCTTAAATCCATCTATACTATTCACTTCAACCACTCCCTGTGGTAGCGAGTTCCACATTCTCACCACTCTCTGGGTAAAGAAGTTTCTTCTGAATTCCCTATTGGATTTCTTGGTGACTATCTTATATTGATGGCCTCTAGTTATGCTCTTCCCCACAAGTGGAAACATTCTATCTGTATCCACTCTATCAAAACCTTTCATAATTTTAAAGACCTTTATTGGGTCACCCCTCAGCCTTTTTTCAAGAGAAAAGAGACCCAGCCTGTTCATCCTTTCCTGATGTGTATACCCTCGCATTTCTGGTATCATCCTTGTAAATCTTCTCTGCACCCTCTCCAGTGCCTCTATATCCTTTTTATAATATGGCCACCAGAACTGCACACAGTACTCCAAGTGTGGTCTAACCAAGGTTCGATGCAGGTTTAGCATAACTTCCCTACTTTTCAATTCTATCCCTAGAAATAAACCCTAGTGCTTGGTTTGCTTTTTTTATGGCCTTGCTAACCTGTGTTGCAACTTTTAGTGATTTGTGTATTTGTACTCCTAGATCCCTTTGTTCCTCTACCCACCTAGACTCGCAACCTCCAAGTGACCTCCCTATTCTTCCTACCAAAATGTAATACCTCACATTTATCTGTGATGAACTTCATTTGCCAATTATATGCCCATTCTGCAAGTTTATTAATGTCCTCCTGTAATTTGTTGCAGTCCTCCTCAGTATAGACTATCCCCCCCAATTTAGTGTCATCCACAAATTTAGAAATTGTGTTTTTGATTCCAAAGTCTAAATCGTTAATATAAATTGTGAACAGCAGTGGTCCCAGCACTGATCCTTGTGGAACACCACTACCCACCTTCTATCACTGTGAATAGCTACCCTTTACTCCCACTCTCTGCTTTCTGTCTTTCAGCCAGCCAGCAATCCATTCTGCTACTTGTTCCCCGACTCCGCATTCTCTGACCTTATTCATCAGTCTAATATGGGGGACCTTATCGAAGGCCTTTTGAAAATCTAGATAAATTACATCTACTGCATTACCAATGTCTACTCTCTCTGTTACCTCTTCAAAAAATTCAATAAGGTTGGTCAAGCAAGACTTTCCCTTTTGAAATCCATGCTGACTGTTCATTATTATATTTTTCCTTTCTAGATGTTCTTCTATTCTCTCCTTTAGTAGGGATTCCACCGATTGTATAGCTGACTGGTCTATAATTCCCTGGACATGTTCTATCCCCCTTCTTAAGTATAGGTATTACGTTAGCTATCCGCCAGTCCTCATCCACTACACCTTTATCTAACAAATTATTAAGTATGTGTATTAATGACTCTGCTATCTCTTCCCTAGATTCTTTTAAAATGCGTGGATCCAATCCATCTAGATATGGATTTTTATCCTCTTTGAGTTTGATTAGTTTATTTAATATATCCCCTTTTTTTATTTTAAATGCACATCTCATTACTAATCTCATCATCCGATGTCATGTCTACCTGTTCTATCTCCCTGGTAAATACCGAAGTGAAATAATTATTTAATATTTCTGCCCTCTCTCTATCTATCCTTTAATGGCCCTATTCCCATCCCAACCTTCCTTTTTTTTATTGATGTGCCTGTAAAATATTTTACTATTTTATTTGTGCTGCCCCTCTGACATTGCAGCACTCTCTCAGTACTGCCCATCAGATAGTGCAGCACTGGAGCCTAGATTCTGGAGTGGGACTTGAACCCACAACCTTCTGACTCGGAGGACGAGAGAGAGCTGCCCACTGAGCCACGGCTGACTTGTGTGAAGACTTTACTCTCTGACATCAGTCCCATTGTCCTACTGTCACGGTTTGGTTCAGAGCAGTTTTCCTCATTTACCGTTTCCGTTCCCTCTATCACCTCTCATTCACCTCCTTTCAAGGTTGAAAAGCTCATATTTCTTTGGTCTTTCCTCATAACTCAGGCATCAGCCTTGTTTTTCTTCCGTACATAAGAACATAAGGAATAGGAGCAGGAGTGGGCCATACGGCCCCTCGAGCCTGCTCCGCCATTCAATAAGATCATGGCTGATCTTCGACCTCAACTCCACGTTCCTGTTGTACCCCCATATACATCAGCTCAATGGAGCCAGCAACGTGACAATGTGCGGACTCAACACGCCAGGTAAAGTGAGGTCAGCTCCCGACCCCTGTTGCCCTCAGCACCCATATTGGGCAGGAAGAGGCCACTGCAGCTTAGTGCATCGAAGACCCACCATTGTGTTATCAGCCCCAAAGTGTGGTCTGATCGAAGCCCTGCACGGGCAGTTCATGACCTACCGGCACAGTTGGCTGTGCAGTTCAACATTCTACTTGTATTTTTGGGTCAGGACTTTATCAATGAAATGTCCGGATCTGTTATTAACCCCTGGATTTTTTTCTCTTTGATCTTCACTGGGAAGCTCTGTGCGACTTGCCCTGTGCAAACGGAGGGAGATGTATCGCGCCCAATACCTGCCAGTGTCCTTCCGACTACACGGGGAAGCAGTGTCTCACAGGTACATGACACACTCGAGTGTGACACACAGACCATCTCTGAAAGCGAGGCAGTCAACTGTGAGGATAGGCAGGTATAGATTGATAAATAGAATAGGCTAGTTGCCATTATATAGAATGATATAATATTGAGCTAGAGTACTATAGGGTTGATAAGTTAAATTAGGCTTCAGAAAGAGCCATGGATACACCAGACAGGCTTTTAGCACAGTGGGGGGGCGGCAGTGAAGAAGGGATGTCGATTGTTGAATGGTGTAGATAGGGAATGAGTTCCTTTTGCAATAAAGATTGGAAGATATGAGACATCCACACATGAAAAAGTGTAACGGCTGTATGCACCGCGTATACACAACGCAATGGCATGTGATGACCACATTTGTCCCATATAAAGAGATGCAACACACTGGGGCTCCTGGGGACTTTTAATCTAGTCTTGCTGATGCTAGCGTAAGCTGTCAAGATGATATGCTTGCGATGTCCTGAGGAGTCCCTAGTATGTGAGTTAAATTGGTACCTATATCTCCTCCACACTGCATGTATGGGGTTGTGTTTTATTATCACCTGGACTTGATTTAATAAAGAGCATTACCGAGACGTTTCAATCTCTCCAAGTCCTCAAACCTATATTAGAGGCAAAGGATGTACAACAGTATCCGATAAAACCCCACGTAAGGGCAATGGGGATATATAGCTTGTTTTTCGGACTGGAGGGAAGTATAAGAATTAAAAGGACAATTGTTCTTTTTGATATATGTTAATGTCCTGGACTTGGAGTACAGGGCATGATTTCATAGTTTGCAAATGACATTGAGCAGTAATGATGTGGTGTTACTCACACACTGTACATTGAGCAGTAATGATGTGGTGTTACTCACACACACTGTACATTGAGCATTAATGATGTGGTGTTACTCTCACACACTGTACATTGAGCAGTAATGATGTGGTGTTACTCTCACACTGACCATTGAGCAGTAATGATGTGGTGTTACTCTCACACTGACCATTGAGCAGTAATGATGTGGTGTTACTCTGACACTGTACATTGAGCAGTAATGATGTGGTGTTACTCTCTCACACACTGTACATTGAGCATTAATGATGTGGTGTTACTCTGATACTGTACATTGAGCATTAATGATGTGGTGGTACTCTCACACACTGTACATTGAGCAGTAATGATGTGTTCATCTCACACACTGTACATTGAGCAGTAATGATGTGGTGTTACTCTCACACACTGTACATTGAGCAGTAATGATGTGGTGTTACTCTCACACACTGTACATTGCGCAGTAATGATGTGGCGTTACTCTCTCACTACATTGAGCAGTAATGATGTGGTGTTACTCACACTGTACATTGAGCAGTAATGATGTGGTGTTACTCTCACACACTGTACATTGAGCAGTAATGATGTGGTGTTACTCTCACACACTGTACATTGCGCAGTAATGATGTGGCGTTACTCTCTCACTACATTGAGCAGTAATGATGTGGTGTTACTCTCACACTGTACATTGAGCAGTAATGACGTGGTGTTACTCTCACACTGTACATTGAGCAGTAATGACGTGGTGTTACTCTCTCACACTGTACATTGAGCATTAATGATGTGGTGTTACTCTGATACTGTACATTGAGCAGTAATGATGTGGTGTTACTCTCACACACTGTACATTGAGCAGTAATGATGTGGTGTTTCTCTCTCACACTGTACATTGAGCAGTAATGATGTGGTGTTACTCTCACGCTGTACATTGAGCAGTAATGATGTGGTGTTACTCACACACTGTACATTGAGCAGTAATGATGTGGTTTTACTCTCACACTGTACATTGAGCAGTAATGATGTGGTGTTACTCTCACACACTGTACATTGAGCAGTAATGATGTGGTGTTACTCTCACACACTGTACATTGAGCAGTAATGATGTGGTGTTACTCACACTGTACATTGAGCAGTAATGATGTGGTGTTACTCACACACTGTACATTGAGCAGTAATGATGTGGTGTTACTCTCACACTGTACATTGAGCAGTAATGATGTGGTGTTACTATCACACACTGTACATTGAGCAGTAATGATGTGGTGTTACTATCACACACTGTACATTGAGCAGTAATGATGTGGTGTTACTCTCTCTCACACACTTTACATTGAGCATTAATGATGTGGTGTTACTCTCACACTGTACATTGAGCAGTAATGATGTGGTGTTACTCTCACACTGTACATTGAGCAGTAATGATGTGGTGTTACTCTCACACACTGTACATTGAGCAGTAATGATGTGGTGTTACTCTCACACACTGTACATTGAGCATTAATGATGTGGTTTTACTCTCACACTGTACATTGAGCAGTAATGATGTGGTGTTACTCTCTCACACACTATACATTGAGCAGTATTGATGTGGTGTTACTCTCACACACTGTACATTGAGCAGTAATGATGTGGTGTTACTATCACACACTGTACATTGAGCAGTAATGATGTGGTGTTTCTCTCACACACTGTACATTGAGCAGTATTGATGTGGTGTTACTCTCACACTGTACATTGAGCAGTAATGATGTGGTGTTACTCTCTCACACACTGTATATTGAGCAGTAATGATGTGGTGTTACTCTCACACACTGTACATTGAGCAGTAATGATGTGGTGTTACTCTCACACTGTACATTGAGCAGTAATGATGTGGTGTTACTCTCTCACACACTGTATATTGAGCAGTAATGATGTGGTGTTACTCTCACACACTGTACATTGAGCAGTAATGATGTGGTGTTATTCTCACACTGTACATTGAGCAGTAATGATGTGGTGTTACTCTCACACACTGTACATTGAGCTGTAATGATGTGTTAATCTCACACACTGTACATTGAGCAGTAATGATGTGGTGTTACTATCACACACTGTACATTGAGCAGTAATGATGTGGTGTTACTATCACACACTGTACATTGAGCAGTAATGATGTGGTGTTTCTCTCACACACTGTACATTGAGCAGTATTGATGTGGTGTTACTCTCACACACTGTACATTGAGCAGTAATGATGTGGTGTTACTCTCACACACTGTACATTGAGCAGTAATGATGTGGTGTTACTCTCACACTGTACATTGAGCAGTAATGATGTGGTGTTACTCTCACACTGTACATTGAGCAGTAATGATGTGGTGTTACTCTCACACTGTACATTGAGCAGTAATGATGTGGTGTTACACACATGTTCATGGCGGTATTGATGTGGTGTTACTCTCACACATGTAACATTGAGCAGTAATGGATGTGGTGTTACTCTCACACACTGTACATTGAGCCGTAATGATGTGGTGTTTCTCTCTCACACTACATAGAGCAGTAATTATGTGTTGTTTACTTCACACATGTACATTGAGCTGTAATGATGTGTTTCTCTCACACAATTTGTACATTGAGCAGTATGATGTGGTGTTACTCTCACACATGTACATTGAGCAGTATGATGTGGTGTTATCACACACACTGTACATTGAGCAGTATATGATGTGTTACTATTCACATGTTCATTCGAGCAGTAATGTTGTGGTTGTTTACTATCACACACACTGGACATTGAGCAGTAATGATGTGGTGTTACTATCACACATGTACATTGAGCAAGTAATGAATGTGTTTTACTCTCACGCTGTTCATTGAGCGTAATGATGTGGTGTTACTATACACACTGTACATTGAGCAGTATGATGTGTTGTTACTTCACGCTGTAATTGAGCAGTAATTGATGTGGTGTTACTATCACACACTGTACATTGAGCAGTAATGATGGGGTGTTTCTCTCACGCTGTATTCACCAGTGGTTCATTGAGCAGTAATGAGTTGTGGTTTACTCTCACACACTTACATTGAGCAGTAATGATGTGTGTTTACTCTCACACACTGTACATTGAGCAGTAATGATTGTTGTAATCTCACACACTGTACATTGAGCAGTATTGATGTGGTGTTACTCTCACACTGTACATTGAGCAGTAATGATGTGGTGTTACTCTCACACTGTACATTGAGCATAATGATGTGTGTTACTCTCTCACACACTGTACATTGAGCAGTAATGATGTGTTTACTCTCACACACTGTACATTGAGCAGTAATGATGTGGTGTTACTCCTCACACACTGTACATTGAGCAGTAATGATGTGGTTTTACTCTCACACTGTACATTGAGCAGTAATGATGTGGTGTTACTCTCACACACTGTACATTGAGCAGTAATGATGTGGTGTTACTCTCACACACTGTACAATGAGCAGTAATGATGTGGTTTTACTCTCACGCTGTACATTGAGCAGTAATGATGTGGTGTTACTCTCACACACTGTACATTGAGCAGTAATGATGTGGTGTTACTCTCACTCACTGTACATTGAGCAGTAATGATGTGGTTTACTCTCACGCTGTACATTGAGCAGTAATGATGTTGGTGTTACTATCACACACTGTACATTGAGCAGTAATGATGTGGTGTTTCTCTCACACTGTACATTGACGGCAGTAATGAGTGGGTGGGTACCTCACGACTGTATCATTGAGCAGTATGATGTGGTGTTCTCTCTCACACTATACATTGAGCAGTAATGATGTGGTGTTACTCTCACATCTGTACATTGAGGCAGTAATGATTGCTGGTTAATCTCACACACGACATTGAGCAGTAATGATGTGGTTATTACTCTCACACTGTACATTGTGCAGTAATGATGTGGTGTACTCACACATCTGTACTATTGAGCAGTAATGTATGTGGTGTTACACACACACTGTACATTGATCAGTAATGATGTGGTGTTACCTCTACAGCTGTACATTGAGCAGTAATGAGAGGGTGTTTCTCACACACTGTACATTGACAGTATTGACGTGGTGGTTACGATCACACACTGTCATTGTGACAGTGAATGATTGTGGTGTTACTATCACACACTGTACATTGAGGCATTAATGATTTTGGGTTTCTCTCTCACACTTGTAGCATTGAGCAGTAATGATGTGGGTTACTCTCACACACTGTACATTGAGCAGTAATGATGTGGTGTTACTCTCACCACTGTACATTGAGCAGTAATGATGTGGTGTTACTCTCACACACTGTACATTGAGCAGTAATGATGTGGTGTTACTCTCTCACACTGTACATTGAGCAGTAATGATGTGTTTACTCTCACACTGTACATTGAGCAGTAATGATGTGGTGTTACTCACACACTGTACATTGAGCAGTAATGATGTGGTGTTACTCTCACACACTGTACATTGAGCAGTAATGATGTGGTGTTACTCACACACTGTACATTGAGCAGTAATGATGTGGTGTTACTCTCACACTGTACATTGAGCAGTAATGATGTGGTTACTCTCACACACTGTACATTGAGCAGTAATGATGTGGTGTTATCTCTCACACTACATTGAGCAGTAATGATGTGGTGTTACCTCACACACTGGACATTGAGCAGTAAGGATGTGTGTTACTCTCATCACTGTAAATTGAGCAGTATTGATGTGGTGTTACTCTCACACACTGTACATTGAGCAGTAATGATGTGGTGTTACTCTCACACTGTACATTGAGCAGTAATGATGTGGTTGTTACTCTCACACACTGTACATTGAGCAGTTATGATGTGGTGTTACTCTCACACACTGTACATTGAGCAGTAATGATGTGGTGTTACTCTCACACACTGTACATTGAGCAGTAATGATGTGGTGTTACCTCACACACTGTACATTGAGCAGTAATGAGTGGTGTTACTCTCACACTGTACATTGAGCAGTAATGATGTGGTGTTTCTCTCACACACTGTACATTGAGCAGTAATGATGTGGTTTACTCACACACTGTACATGAGCAGTAATGATGGTGGTTACTATCACACACTGTACATTGAGCATAATGATGTGGTGTTACTCTCACACCTGTAACATTGAGCAGTAATGATGTGGTTACTCTCGACACTGTACATTGAGCATAATGAGTGGTGTTACTCTCACACTGTACATTGAGCAGTAATGATGTGTTACTATCACACACTGTACATTGAGCAGTAATGATGTGGTGTTACTCACACACTGTACATTGAGCAGTAATGATGTGTTACTATCACACACTGTACATTGAGCAGTAATGATGTGGTGTTACTATCACACACTGTACATTGAGCAGTAATGATGTGGTGTTTCTCTCTCACACTACATTGAGCAGTAATGATGTGGTTTTACTCTCACGCTGTACATTGAGCAGTAATGATGTGGTGTTACTCACACACTGTACATAGAGCAGTAATGATGTGGTGTTTCTCTCTCACACTGTACATTGAGCAGTAATGATGTGGTGTTACTCTCACGCTGTACATTGAGCAGTAATGATGTGGTGTTACTCTCTCACACACTATACATTGAGCAGTAATGATGTGGTGTTACTCTCACACTGTACATTGAGCAGTAATGATGTGCTGTTAATCTCACACACTGTACATTGAGCAGTAATGATGTGGTGTTACTCTCACACTGTACATTGAGCAGTAATGATGTGGTGTTACTCTCACACTGTACATTGAGCAGTAATGATGTGGTGTTACTCTCTCACACACTGTACATTGAGCAGTAATGATGTGGTGTTACTCTCACACACTGTACATTGAGCAGTAATGATGTGTTTCTCACACACTGTACATTGAGCAGTATTGATGTGGTGTTACTCTCTCACACACTGTACATTGAGCAGTAATGATGTGGTGTTACTCTCTCACACACTGTACATTGAGCAGTAATGATGTGGTGTTACTCTCTCACACTGTACATTGAGCATTAATGATGTGGTTTTACTCTCACACTGTACATTGAGCAGTAATGATGTGGTGTTACTCTCTCACACACTGTACATTGAGCAGTAATGATGTGGTGTTACTCTCACACACTGTACATTGAGCAGTAATGATGTGCTGTTAATCTCACACACTGTACATTGAGCAGTAATGATGTGGTGTTACTCTCACACTGTACATTGAGCAGTAATGATGTGGTGTTACTCACACTGTACATTGAGCAGTAATGATGTGGTGTTACTCTCACACACTGTACATTGAGCAGTAATGATGTGGCGTTACTCTCTCACTACATTGAGCAGTAATGATGTGGTGTTACTCTCACACTGTACATTGAGCAGTAATGACGTGGTGTTACTCTCACACACTGTACATTGAGCAGTAATGATGTGGTGTTAGTCTCTCACACTGTACATTGAGCAGTAATGATGTGGTGTTACTCTCACGCTGTACATTGAGCAGTAATGATGTGGTGTTACTATCACACACTGTACATTGAGCAGTAATGATGTGGTGTTACTCTCACACACTGTACATTGAGCAGTAATGATGTGGTGTTACTCTCACACACTGTACATTGAGCAGTAATGATGTGGTGTTACTCACACACTGTACATTGAGCAGTAATGATGTGGTATTATTCTCACACTGTACATTGAGCAGTAATGATGTGGTGTTACTCTCACACACTGTACATTGAGCAGTAATGATGTGTTTCTCACACACTGTACATTGAGCAGTATTGATGTGGTGTTACTCTCACACTGTACATTGAGCAGTAATGATGTGGTGTTACTCTCACACTGTACATTGAGCAGTAATGATGTGGTGTTACTCTCTCACACACTGTATATTGAGCAGTAATGATGTGGTGTTACTCTCACACACTGTACATTGAGCAGTAATGATGTGGTGTTACTCTCACACACTGTACATTGAGCAGTAATGATGTGGTGTTACTCTCACACTGTACATTGAGCAGTAATGATGTGGTGTTACTCTCACACACTGTACATTGAGCAGTAATGATGTGGTGTTACTCTCACACTGTACATTGAGCAGTAATGATGTGGTGTTACTCTCACACTGTACATTGAGCAGTAATGATGTGGTGTTACTATCACACACTGTACATTGAGCAGTAATGTGGTGTTACTCTCACACTGTACATTGAGCAGTAATGATGTGGTGTTACTCACACACTGTACATTGAGCAGTAATGATGTGGTGTTACTCTCACACTGTACATTGAGCAGTAATGATGTGGTGTTACTCTCACATACTGTATATTGAGCAGTAATGATGTGGTGTTAATCTCACACACTACATTGAGTAGTAATGATGTGGTGTTACTCTCACACTGTACATTGAGCAGTAATGATGTGGTGTTACTCTCACATACTGTATATTGAGCAGTAATGATGTGGTGTTACTCACACACTGTACATTGAGCAGTAATGATGTGGTGTTACTCTCATGCTGTACATTGAGCAGTAATGATGTGGTGTTACTCACACACTGTACATTGAGCAGTAATGATGTGGTGTTACTATCACACACTGTACATTGAGCAGTAATGATGTGGTGTTACTATCACACACTGTACATTGAGCAGTAATGATGTGGTGTTTCTCTCACACACTGTACATTGAGCAGTAATGATGTGGTGTTACTCTCACACACTGTACATTGAGCAGTAATGATGTGGTGTTACTCTCACACACTGTACATTGAGCAGTAATGATGTGTTTCTCTCACACACTGTACATTGAGCAGTATTGATGTGGTGTTAATCTCACACACTGTACATTGAGCAGTAATGATGTGGTGTTACTCTCACACACTGTACATTGAGCAGTAATGATGTGGTGTTACTCACACACTGTACATTGAGCAGTAATGATGTGGTGTTACTCTCACACACTGTACATTGAGCAGTAATGATGTGGTGTTACTCACACACTGTACATTGAGCAGTAATGATGTGGTGTTACTCTCACAGCCATGTGTTCTCCACCGTGCCTGAACGAAGGAAAGTGCATCGATGTGAACAAGTGCTTCTGCCCCAGCGGATGGCGAGGAGCTCGCTGCCAGATCGGTAAATGAGCAACAAAATAATAATGTTCCAAAAATACGCTGGTGGGGCGATCATAGAATCATAGAATGGTTACTGCAGGGAAGGAGGCCATTCGGCCCGTCGAGCCCGTGCCAGCTCTCTGCAAGAGCACTTTAGCCAGTCCCACTCCCCCGCCCTTTCCCTGTAGCCCCGCAAATTTCTTTCCTTCAGATACTTATCCAACTCCCTTTTGAAAGCCGTGATTGAGTCTGCCTCCACCACCCTCTCGAGGCAGTGCATTCCAAATCTTAACCACTCGCTGAGTAAAAAAGATTTTCCTCATCTCACCTTTGATTCTTCTGCCAATCACCTTAAATCTGTGTCCTCTGGTTCTCGACCCTTCCGCCAATGGGAACAGTTTCTCTCTATCTACTCTGTCCAGACCCCTCATGATTTTGAACACTTCTATCAAATCTCCTCTCAATCTTCTCTGCTCTAAGGAGAACAACCCCAGCTTCTCCAGTCTATCAACGTAACTGAAGTCCCTCATTCCTGGAATCATTCTCGTAAATCTTTTCTGCACCCTCTCTAAGGCCTTCACATCCTTCCTAAAGTGTGGTGCCCAGAATTGGACACAGTACTCCAGTTGAGGCTGAACCAGTGTTTTATAAAGGTTCATCATAATTTCCACACTTTTGTACTCTATACCTCTATTTATGAAGCCCAGGATCCCGTAAGCCTTTTTAACGGCTTTCTCAACCTGTCCTGCCACCTTCAACGATTTGTGCACACATACCCCCAGGTCTCTCTGTTCGGGCACCCCCTTCAGGATTGTACCATTTAGTTTATATTTCCTCTCCTCATTCTTTCTACCAAAATGTATCACTTCACACTTTTCTGTGTTAAATTTCATCTGCCACGTGTCCGCCCATTTCACCAGCCTGTCTGTCTTCCTGAAGTCTATCACTCTCCTCCTCACTGTTCACTATACTTCCAAGTTTTGTCTCATCTGCAAATTTTGAAATTGTGCCCTGTACACCCATGTCCAAGTCATTAATATATATCAAGAAAAGCAGTGGTCCTAGAACCGACCCCTGGGGAACACCACTGTATACCTTCCTCCAGTCCGAAAAACAACCGTTCACCACTACTCTCTGTTTCCTGTCACTCAGCCAATTCTGTATCCATGCTGCCACTGTCCCTTTTATTCCATGAGCTTCAACTTTGCTGACAAGCCTATTATGTGGCACTTTGTCGAACGCCTTTTGGAAATCCATATACACCACATCAACCGCATTACCCTCATCAACCCTCTTTGTTACCTCATCAAAAAAAAACGATCAAGTTGGTTAAACACAATTTGTCTTTAACAAATCCGTGCTGGTTTTCCTTAATGAATCCACACTTGTCCCTGATTACGGTTTCTAAAAGCTTCCCCAGTACCGCGGTTAAACTGACTGGCCTATAGTTGCTGGGATTATCTTTACACAATTTTTTGAACAATGGTGTAGCATTTGCATTTCTCCAGTCCTCTGGCACCACCCTGGTATCGAAGGAGGATTGGAAGATTATGGCCAGTACCGCCGTGATTTCTTCCTTAACCTCCCTCAACATCCGAGTGATCAGTTGGTGAGCAGTTGGTGATCACCGTGCTGTGTTTTTCTGTAGAGCCAGTTTTCTGTGAACCGAAATGTAAAAATGGCGGCACATGTGTTGGATACAATAAATGCCGGTGTCGCAACCAGTTCACCGGAAGGATCTGCGAGACAGGTGAGATCCCCCCACCCCCCCCGCAAAAAACACCCCCACACAGACCACCCGCCCCATACACACCCCCCCCCACATCACACCCCCATCACCCCTTCCCACACCCCCCCAACATCACCCTCCCCCCACAATCACCCCCCCACATCCCCTCCCCCACACCCCCTCCACATCACCCCCCCCCCCCACACATCCCCCCCCCCTCCGACTCCCATCTTCCTCTCTCCGTAAACTTGAGGTCATCCAAAACTCGGCTGCCCTGTGTCCTAACTCGCACCAAGTCCCGTTCACCCATCACCCCCTGACCTTTTTTCGCTCCTGGTTAATCAATACCTTGATTTCAAAATTCTCATCCTTGTTTTCAAATCCCACCATGGCCTCGCCCCTCCTATCTCTGTAATCTCCTCCAGCCCCACAACCCCCCGAGATATCTGCGCTCCTCTAATTCTGGCCTCTTGAGCATCCCTGATTATAATCGCTCCACCATTGGTGGCCGTGCCTCTGTGGCCTGGGCCCGAGCTCTGGAATTCCCTGCCTAAACCTGTCCGCCTCTCTCCTCCTTTTAGACGCTCCTTAAACCGACCTCTTTGGTCACCTGTCCCTAATATCTCCTGATGTGGCTCGGTGTCAAATTTTGTCTGATTTACTCTCCTGTGAAGCTCCTTGGGATGTTTTACCATGTTAAAGGCGCTATATAAATGCAGGTTGATTGCATTTTTTCTCTATCTATCTGTCGCCCCTCTCGCTGTGCCCCAGCAACCTGTCCTGTGGGGGTTGCTCTCAGCTTTCGCTGACTCTCTCTCTCTCGCTCTCTGTGTCGCTCTTTGTCTCTCACTCTCTCACTCTGTCTCTCTTTCTCAATCGCTCTCTCTCTCGCTCTCTCTCTTTCTGTCGCTATCTTTTTCTCTTTCTGTCTCTCACTCTCTCCCCCCTCGCTCTCTCCCCCCCCTCGCTCTCTCTCCCTCACCCTCCCCCTCTCTTTCTCCCTCATCCCTCTCTCTCTCCCCTTCTCTCCCCTCTCGCCCCCCTTCTCGCGCCCTCTCCCCACTTCTCCCCC